>MNAD01001358.1:0-38209 GCA_001895945.1 Trametes pubescens | reverse complement strand
GACACTGTAGCGGTCGCGCGACACCGGGCGGCGCGGTACAGGCGTTGCGCGCGACGCGCGACGGGGGGCGGGCGGAGGCCCGATTAGGCAGGAAGTGGCGCGCACAGGCGCTAATCGCTTGAGATAAGAGTAAGCGCCGTGTTACCATAAAAGGCAGTTCGTTGTTCAGGCTTACCCTCCCGCACTCCCTGGGGTATCGCATTCTTTCCTACCTCTGATTCCCCACTCGTTGGCGCTATGTACTACAAGTCCACCATAGTGGTATAGGGCCCGACCTCGCCGTACCCTTTAAGTTCCAAGGAGATATACTACGTCAGAAGTCTTGGAGGGCATATCATCAGCGAGTTCGATAGTCAGATACCTTTTCGACGAGATCGCTTCGACGTATAGGCACGGTACGAGACCATACTCGAATATCACGATGTTTACCGCTGTTCCTCGGCCTGAACTCGAAGCATACATCCTTCGATATCATTGTCGAGTTATGGGTTGGTTCAGGAACTTGTAATTCCCGAGTTCATCCATAGCACGGCAATATAACCCCCCCGTACTCTCTTGGACGGAGATCGGTGCACAAACCTCGGAGCTCATTGCTAAGCTATGGGTTGCGTATTACATTTCTATAATGCAGCACCAATCCATAGCTCAGCGGCGAAGCACCGTTACACGAGACTGTATGTTCATTGGAGCTAAACCTTATGACATCTGAGGCACAACAGATACCGTTGCATGAGTGTCATTTCGCGATGGAAATATCAGATACATTCATATTAGCTCTGAAATGGGAATGTGGGGAGGAGTGAAACGGAGCTATGGGTTGCGTACTACTGATTCAAATTGCTGATCGACCTGTGGAACGTCGGCTCCAGGGTTGAGCGCTGAGCGCCTGTACGTATGAGACGTCCGGGTGCTGCACGAAAGCACTTTGCACGAACGCGTGCAGCGACGGGCTATCCGCGGACAAATCGTGTTTCGGTATGGAGTAATTGACGATGTCCGCGGCATCGTTGTATCCTGGCTCGTACCACAGGTCCGCAGCCCGAGCGTGGCCAAGTTTGGGCAGGGCCGGATATGTTATAGCGGAGTCGTCGAGGGCAAACATCGACCGAGGACAAGGTGCGACCTCCTGATAGTAGGCCAGCTGTGCCAATTCCGGCGCCGAATGAGCGAATGGATCGTCAGGTTGTCCAGCCCACAGCGGGGACCCGCGGGCTAGTGTCGGTGTCTCTATAGTGGCTGCGTCGTATAGGAACGGGCCGTAGGTCCCTTGGCGATGGAGAAGCCATGAGTCCTCGGCCGCGAAGACATGCCCATGTTGACGTCCGGCAGCCGCGTCGGACATACATGGCTGGTCTGGATTTTCCCATAAGTGAGCATTGTACGCTTGCACTTGCGGCGCAGTCGAGTGAGAGAATTTGGCGTCCTGAGGGAGGAAGTTCGTGCTTGAGTGGTCGAGTCCATGTCCTGGTGCGTGCCCCGAAGTTCCAATGTCGGTGTGCTGGGCGGGGAAATATCCCTGTCCAGGCTGCCAAGGGACCCAAGGGCCGCGCAAGTTGTTGTCGGAGGGTAGTTTGTATGAAGTGGGGGGCGAAACGTCCGTTTTGACATACGTCCACCCGGACTGTTGCGGCATCGACAGCGGGAGGCCTGTGGACGGAAAATGCTCATCTTGATGCTGGAGCTGTGGAAGCGGGATGGGTAACGGCTCAGGCCTGGGCTCAGTGAACGTATGCTCAAAGCCGTTGTTGACCACTGGGTCATTGAACCCGACGTAGGGCGCATCGATGGTCCCGTTGGATTCAGTCGACGTCGTAGAGGCGGTGTTTGGGCGGTGTGGCACGGTGCCCCAGCGTACTATATTGTTATACGTCTGAAAGTATGTCGTTTCGACGTGGGACGGTTCAGGACCATACTCGACGCGGGCGCGTACGTGCTGTTCCGGAGGACAAGGTACGCCGTACGTCGGCGCAAATCGACTACTATTCTCCTGGTCGATGCTGAGCGATCGCGCGGACGTCACAGCCTGCCTCGTAAAGGTCGGCTCTTGGGGGCAGCGTATTGTTCCTCGGAAATCAGGCTCGGGGCGAGCTTCCATTGAAGCGAAGAGCTGGGCGTGGTAACTATGCTGCTCGGAAATGTGGGTCTGGAGCATGCCGTCTCCTACATGTTCGTAGAGAGTACCGCTACTTGGAGCCACAGTACGACCATAGGCGGCTTGCTCGACATACTGGAGGTCGCGGGCTGGGCGCGGTCGAGAATACGGGTGTCCGCGAGCGCCGTCGTGGGGGCGAGCATCATCGTGGTGGCGAGCAGATGCTCGATTTACCTTGACCCGAGACGATGACGTTGTCTGAGACTGAGCCGTGAAAGGTGTGGACGCATGCGAACGTGGCGTCTGGTAGTAGTCGATGGGCAGGACGGCCTGAGGTGGCGGAGCGCCTAGACCGACGCCAATGGTGGCGCGAGGATGGGTAGCGACATACTCGCCGGGAGGGCGAGTCTCCACTTGGATTACAGCGGGAGCTCTGAGCGGATCAGGGGCAGGCCATTGCTTGAAGAAACGTTGAGAAAGAGCAGGAGGACGATTCTCTGTTAACACTTTCTGCTGAACACCACCTCCCTACGGGGGCCACGGTCAGCGGATGAGAGCCTGGGAATTCACTGGTCTGGACGCTCGCCTTTGTGTGCGTAGGTTCCTTGGCCGCAGGGACAGGCAGGCCCTCCAGATTGATACCGCGGCCGTCCAATAAGCCCAGACGCACATACGTTGCTAGCTGAGCGGCCTTTTTGTTAATGCGCCCTATGTTCGAATCGAAAAATCCACATTGCTTCGCGTTCGAAACAATGACAGATCATTAGTGAGACACCCCTGGACATGAGGAAGACGGTCACATACCTTGGTCGCAGTGCGACCGAGATTCTGTATGATCACCTGAGGCTTTCCCCTGTCCGACATTGGGGTCGTGTATGTCGGTGTTGATGACTTGCACTTCAGGAGGCCGAGTCGAGTTGTCGAGCAGCATGTCGTCGATGTGACGCTCTGGCATGATAAGATGAGGGGATGTTACTGAAGCTGCGCTCAAGTGGGGGATCAGAGAGGTGGAAACACAACACTCTCGTATTTCAACCACTCAGCGGAGCCTCTGTTCCTTGGTTCTAAACAGACACGCCTTCAAATTCGAACACCGCACTGCTCCCGCGCGGGCATCAGAACGAGGTGATCCTTCGGTCCGCGCAGATATCAAGGTGTGGACTGCCACGGAAAGCGAGGCAGGGACGATTGAATGGGCTGATGGACACGCCCCGAATACACAAAACGGGGTTAGTTGGGACCACTGCTGTTATATGCCCTAGTCGCCTCCGATTTGGCGGTGTCCAGGACAGCTCCCCGATACCTCAAGGCATAGCTCAGACTGCGGCGTGCAGTGACGATACACTGAAGAACTCCCTCGGGCTAGGGCGTGTGCATGCGACTAGCAGTATCTCCACCTTGTCGGTCCTCAGATATCCTAACGGCCCGGCGACTCGAAACCTGCGTTCTTCACCTGCGCTTCCGAGGACCCATCAGATATATGAGGAATTTCAGGCCGTATTCTGGTGCGTACATAAGTGCTTAATCATGCGAACTTCGATCGAAGTCCATGGCGAGCTCGATTCTTGGAGGTTGAAAGTGGACGTCGAGGATTTGGTCTTCCCAAGAAAGCCGCAAGATTCTGAAGCAGCATAAGCACAGCTTTGTATGTCCTATGAGTGAACACGGTAAGACTCGTCGAGGCCAGTGGCTGGCACGTCGACAACAAGGACTGCCGCCAGAACGCGAATGGGCGGCAATTGTGGTGATCGGGCGCAGGCGCCAAAGATTGGCCTAGATCTCTGCGCCAACCCAATCGAACCTCTCGATCGACTCCGAGGATGTCCTTTCTTTTTCCTCTGCTCGGTCGATTCGTTCTTGAAACCACCCTCCGCTGGGACGTCTTCAGCGACGCTACATATAGGCTACACGCACTCAGGCAGTATACACATTCCTCCTCAGCTCTCGCTCTACCGCCGGTGATGCTTTGGTGGCCCTTCCCTCGCTTGAACCGCTCGCGTCCGTCCATGGTCACCCGAAACCATTACTAGTACTACAGGTCAACCTAAAGCTCGAGGATGAGGAGGATGAGGTAGCTAATCTGACGCAGCATTCCGTTCGGTGCGCTAGGCGCGTCATGAGTGTGCGTCTCACAACTCATGAGCCAACGCAGCTGTCCGGAAGTCGACGAATTCCTTTTGACGTATGTCATCCTGAAGCTCAGGCTCATCAAGGAGAAGTATATACTGTTCGTGAACGACGTCGGCCAGTGCTATCGCCTCAAACTTTTCTTGGTACAACTCTTAATAAAGAGTTGTGTGTTGAGCTCTGAGTTGCCCCTCAACTCCAGGTATGCGGTGTTTTTTGTCGCATGTGGAATACCATTAACACGCATCATAGGTAGCACACGACAACTACATCGTCGCTTCCGACGAGAGTACAGGCCGGGGCCAGCAGAATTCGGACGATGAACAAGACGAAGATGCCGCAGAGGAGAACGAAGGCGACTGTAAGTGCTGCTATGGCACCGCACGTCCCACGCGCTGACAACATTCTGCTACTCATGGACACCCAGCGCGAGGCTGAGGACCACGCCACTGCTCCCGCCGACCCCGAGTCTGAAGACGCTCCCAAGTCCCTGAAGCCTATAAAGACCGCAGGCTCGCACACACCAGAGCCATCCTCATCACAAAGCAAGGCGAACAAGCGCAAACGGCGCAAAGGCGTGTCCGACGCCGAGTTCGGCGTCTCGCGTGGCGTGCGTGATCAATTTCGACCTCCAGACATCTTCGCGCGCGTACACGCACCGCGTCGGGCGCACCGCGCGCGCGGGGTGCACGGGCATGGCGCTCTCGTTTGTCGTGCCCAAGAAGCAGTGGGGTCAGGTCGTCTGTGGCGTGGAGAGCGCGCTCCGCGAGCAGGCCGCGCGGGGGAGCCAACTGAAGGAGTACCAGTTCGACAAGAAGCAGGTCGAGGTGTCCGGTACCGCATGGAAGACGCGCTGTGGGCGGTGACGCGGAGCGCCGTCAAGGAAGCGCGCATCAAGGAGCTCACGACGGAGATCCTAAACTCGGATAAGCTGAAGGTGGGTGCTCGATAGATTGTCGCTGCCCTGCTGGTGTGTCCTGCTGCTCATCACTTTGTGTTTGTAGGCCCATTTCGAAGACAACCCGCTCGACCTTGTGTACTTGCGGCACGATAAGCCGCTGCATCCCATACGGGTGCAGTCTCATATGCAGCACAACCCGAAGTACCTCCTGCTGCGTCTTGTGGCCGTACCGGGTGCAGAGTGCAGCAGGGAAGGCGAAGGGAAGCCCACTCCCGTCGCAAGAGAGGTAGGTTTCGTGCCGTTCAATGAAAATAGTGCTAGGGGGCGCGGATGGTGGCGTGGGAGGCGGCGTGGCGGCAGAGGCGGCGCGGGCGGCAGAAGAGGGAAGAAAAAGTCGGATCCCCTGAAGAAATGCGGATGATAGTCTCGTCGTCGGTGTGTGTCACGTTGAGGTGTACCGTGTGTTTTACATCTACTACTTATCCGACAGTGGTTCCTTAAGTGACATTTTTATCTGCGAAGCGCAGAGATAGGTGTACCCCTCAAAGTTGTCCCCGCAATCTTGAACATATAGCGGGTGGACATCTTGCATCAGCAGGATGCCGATCGCGGGCAAAGGGGCTTGTAGGGGTGAGCCTTTATAGCCAGTTGTCTATCGCCCGCTCTGCATTAATTCGACTGTCCAAATCAAGCCGGGAGGGTTGAATGCATTCATAGGACTTACGATGCATCGATCGGTGAGTGTGTATTAGTTCTGGAGATCGATAAAAGCTGACGCCTAACCCGTGTCAACTCAAGTTCAGAAGCGCTATGTGTGGACGTCATCGTGGGATGATGAGGTTCATGGTCTATCCATTCAAAATCCTTCCCACCGGATGCTCTGGTCGCATGGCGATCCATCAACTTGTCTTACGCGCGCTCACCGAGGAACCAATATCTTGACGCGCGCTCAAGATTATCCACTCCCCTGATGGACGAGCGTGGTGTTGAGCTGGCGTGGTCGCACGATCACCCCCGTCTCTTTCCTGTCACACTGCTATTCAACGTCGTAGTCCTTGCAGCCCTTTCCCTTCCCTATTCCGCTATACGACAAGACCGCTAGGCTAGCCTTACGTCGGGTGCTTCGGCTTGTTCAAATCTATTCAGTATAGATGATGCTGATTATAATTCGATCTATGCTCCAGGACATCGATGTGGTTGCTGAAGGTCGAGGATGCTACTCTCGAAAACTTTCAAGAAGGGCACGCCCCACCCTATGCCATCCTTTCCCATGTCTGGCAAGGCGCAGAACAGTCCTTCCAGGAAGTCTGGGCCATAGGTGCTGGCGTTGTGGGTGCGCCCGCCCTCTCCGATAAAATCAGGAACTTCTGCGCGTATGCGAAGTCGCGCGGGTACAATTGGGTATGGATAGACACCTGTTGCATCGACAAGAGCAGCAGCGCAGAGCTCTCTGAAGCTTTGAACTCGATGTTCGCGTACTACGCGAAAGCCCAAATATGCTTCGCTTATCTCTACGATATCAACGGCAGCGAGGACCCGCGAGCAACGCCGTCCAGCTTCCGGAACAGTACCTGGTTCAAACGAGGTTGGACGCTGCAAGAGCTCATCGCTCCTCACTCTGTGATCTTCCTATCCCCCGAATGGCAGCAAGTAGGCACAAATCACGCACTTGCGGATGTGCTCCAAGAGATCACTGGTATCGACCAGCAGATCTTGACACATGCAATCCCCTTGACCGCCATCAGCGTCGCGCGTCGTATGTCCTGGGCGTCCGGGAGAGTCACCACTCGAGTGGAAGACAGCGCGTACTCCCTTATGGGTATTTTCAACGTCTATATGCCAACGGTGTACGGCGAGGGGCCCCGCGCTTTCAAGCGTCTTCAAGAGGAGATTCTCAAGCAGCTTTCGGACCAGAGTATCTTCGCTTGGGGTCCGAAGTTGGAGGAAAACCACGACGACACTGCGAGGAAGACGTATGAACGCCCGCTTTCCTTTGCAACGTATCAGACGCGTTTGGCCTCCGAAGAAAACCATGGACTGCAGGGACTACTCGCTCAATCTCCCAAAGACTTTGCACACTCCGCGCAGATTTACCCCATCCCTTTCAGCGAGCTCTCCGAAGCGCTGGGTGTGCCAGTACCCGTACCGGTGTACCATCCTACTAGCGGCGGCCTGCGCATCCGGATGCCTACTATAGCGGATCCAATGCCAGCTCCAGTGGTCCCGAGCACTTCTGTTTCCATCTTACCCGCCATTCTTGCTTGCAAGGACCAGTCCGGCAACCTTGTCATCCTGTACTTACGCAGAGACTCCGACAGCCCAGACAGGTTCTCGGTTGGCTTCCCAACCAACGGACGCTACATTCGTACTGCTCTATGGTATTGGCAAGTGCGACGGCAACGAGGTGTGCAGATAGTTGACTTCTATGTGACGCATCGACATCCACTAGTTTCCGCGTTGCCCGACGTCCCAAGGCCACACTCCTCCCAATCGAACAGCTCTGGATCTGACGACACAGATCCGGACCTGTCGGACGACGTAGCCGTCTTCTTCATTCTACCTGTCTGGGTGCTAGCCGGCCTCAGCAGGAACTCCGGTTTCGTCCCCTGGAACGCTGATGGTAGGGCACCCAGCGACGGACTTTCAATCACAGTGCCGATGCCACGACGCATGCCGACTGGTATTGGATCCGCTACTGCAGGCCTGCTGAGGTCCGAGTTTTTCCGTAACGCATATTGGACTGACACAGGTGGAAGATCCGTACCCACTGTGACCTTCCTACGAATATCCTTCTGGCTTGGTTGCCGTTGCCCTCGCACAGTGGACACCGTAGCACTTGAAGACATATGGGTCGACTTCCACATTGGTTCCGAGGAGATGTTGCGGCAGTGGCATGGCCCCACACGTCGGTCCTTACGCGAGAGCTCCGACGAGGGAGAATGTTCGCGACACCATCTTTCGCGCGATGCATTTGTCATGCGCTTCCAAAAGGGGCGGTACGTTTTCCACTGTCGTATCATGCCCTGGTGTCCAGCACTCTCGTCCCGACAGGATGTCGACGCCGCTGCGAGGTGGGAGTACCTCATGGATCTGCGCATTCGACAGGATGATCAGGAGCTCTTCAATGGGCCGTCGCCTGGTATCCAGTCCGTCGAGTATAATCCGCATCAACAACTTGCTCATCACACCCCTGCGACGCATCCCTTCCAATTCTTACCCGGCGTATCCTCAAACCATGCACATGAGCTGACGCCCCTCATTTTTCATCCTTCGCACCAATTTGGTTTGGGCAACAATCTCCACCACCCTGCGATCCAAGCACTGCCGAGCCATCCGATCCACCTTCCTGTTCCCTTCCGCATGGCCAGTGCGTCTCAGCGTTGGGCCAGTACTTCTCAACATTGGGCCACTCCTTCTCAGCCTGAGCACCACAGCCCCGTAGCGATCCCACCCGGCCGTCCTTTGCTCCCCTCCCGTCCTTTGCCTCCGCCACTGCCTCCTCGTCCCCCTACAACGTTCGGAGCTCCACCGGTTCCACCTCGCCACCCTACAGTACTCGAACCTCCACCAATACCACCTCGCCCTTATACGGGAATGCTTTATCAAACACCTCATCAAGATCTTCAACCGCCCTGGGTCACCCAGCATTATCGTACCCCTTCCCCGGATGTGTTCGTTCCACCCCGGTATGAACCTTCATATGATCAGCCGACTTATGGGCGGGAAACCGTCACCCCTTCGCGTTTCTCAAGTTCGATCGTTCAGGATAGTGCTCAGCTCGCATCTCGAGCAGAGATACGGTCACAACGATTCCCTCCTATGTTCGTTCCTTTCCTTGCGGAAGAGCAACATGGCGACCCGCCGGAGAGGCTGACTGTCCGCGTGCCGGGGGTCCATTTCGCTGAACCATTGGTGGTGCCACGGCCCGATTCCTGGGTAGATGATGATGCAAGCCCGCTCACGCCAGAAGAGGAGTGGGCTGACGCCCTAGAGGAACCGTGGCACGATCCCCAGCAGGAGCTGTGGACTGCAGACCAGGTGTCGTTAGCCCACTCTCAAGAACATCAAACGCACTCCTCAGCTCGCGCAGGACGTCGTAGGACTAGCTTTTGATTAGGTGTCTTCGTCGGACTCTAGCTTTCGTTTCGGGCGCGACGAGTGTTCCTTTAACCGGCCTTGTGTAGGGCGTGCGTGATGGGTTGTTATACTGCGTGCGGGCTTACCGCCGCTACATGTTCGGGGACGTAGGTACATCGCGACCTTACATCTATATCCGAAGTGCCTTACCCATTACTCCGCAGCAGGCTCGACACCTCGTCCAGGCGCCCTTCGACAACGGCGAGATCGCCCATCAACCGCCTATGTCGCCTCTCCAGCTGGTCTATGTATTCGTATGAGAAGTCGGCGGACCCACCCACCGCGAACGAACTCTTGTCCTCATACGCAGCTGTGCGCGCAAACTCCGAGCCAGTAGCCGAGGGCGACACCGACCGCTTGCCCTCGCGCGAGCTCTGGCCCGTGCGCAAAAAGTACGAGCCCGTCGGGGTCTGGCTCCGCCGCGAGAGCATGGACATCGCCGATCCCGGGCGCGGGGTGGGGCTCGGGCTGGGTGGCGCGTCCGAGTCGAGGTCCGACGAGAAGCTCAGGTCGCCCACCGTAATCTCCTGCGTCAGCCCCGGCGCCGCCCCCGCCCCTGCCCCACCTGGCGGCGCGACGGACGCCCTGGACGAGGCCGAGGCCGAGAGCAGCGACGCGCCGCCGAGGATGCTGTCGCCGTGCGACTGGGAGCCGGACTGCGAGGGCGCGTCGACGTGGAACGAGACGTCGCCGTCGCCGACGACCGCGACGGAGCGGTCGAAGCGCAGCTCCTTGAGCGTGCCCGACGAGCGCGTGAGCGAGAGCAGCACGCGCGGCTTGCGCCCGCTCTCGAGCACCTTCTTGCGCGCACTCATGCCCACGCAGTCGACGAGCTGCTTCATCGCCTCGCGGTCCGACACCGCGCGCCGCTGGGCCGTGCGCCGGACCGTGCTCGCGCGGGGTAGGGTCTGGAAGGGCGTCAGTGCGCTGGGGCGGATAGGCGTCGCGAAGGGGTAGCGTGCGGCTGCGATGGGGGTGCTGTGAATGTTGCTGGACGGGGTTAGGCCGAGGGGCGTGGGCGGGACGAAGAGGTGTTGAAGAAGGCGGGGGGTGCTGCGATCTGCTTTCGCTTGTGGACTAGAGGGTTTCTTGTCGAATGCGTCCTTGGGTGGCCCCCACGAGAAGCCTATGAATGCGGCGGTGGACTGTTCGCGGAGTATCGAGCGACTCGAGCCTTGTGAGGGTGTCGCCTGCACGATGGAGACACCGCTAGGCGCAGTCATCGGGGACGACTCGAACAGCGCGGAGAACGCGAAGCCGCGCGAGTGGGACTCTTCTGTTGAATCTGCGACTGCAGGCGCGGTAGGCGCTACGGGCGCAGCGTAGGCGAACTCGGGGACGTGTAAATCCATGGGTTTCTCCTCTGAGAGTCAGGTTTGTCAAACGAAGTCGCATGGTAGGAGGGTCCGCGTACTGAGATGAAGGTCGTCGAAATTTACGGGTGTGAAGAACGGATGCTCCATGATCTCCTTGACATCATTGCGACCTAGGCGCAGCTCTGCGGACGTCAGTAGACTGCATGGAGTGTCAAATTCGTTAACGGACAGGGTAGGAATGACATACCGGCGCAACAAGTCCTGCAGGTTCGCCGATACTGGTGCGGAAGAATCGAACTTTAGGTACCTCTGGAGACAATTAAAGCTCACTGTGAACCTGCCAAGCGTCAGAGCACTTACATGATGCTCCATGATTCTCGCGTACGTATGCCTGATCTCCCTTGAGAAGAACGGCGCGACGCCGTACGCCATTTCGTAGAGCATAGCACCGACACTCCACCAGTCAGTTTCGCGGCCGTATCCTGACGGTTTGTTCTCCTTCGTCCAGCGTTCGTCATCTTCCATCTCGAGCGCCACGAGGGCTTCTTCATGCGCCTGCAGAATCTCGGGAGAGATGTAGTCGCACGTGCCACAGGGGACAAGACAGCGCTCCAGAGGTATTCGTTGGCTCCCATCTGGGTCAGGCGGCAGCAGAGGGGCGGCAGAGCCAAAGTCAATCAGGCGAAGGTGGCCATCGCCAGTCAACACGAAGTTATGCGGCTTGATGTCACTATATGCGCTATGCGTTAATACGATACGTCGACCATGAGTGCAAATACCGAACCGATGTGCGAAGCCTTGCAAGTGGCACCAGTGCACCGCGCTGATGATCTGCGGCGCCCACCACTGCAAGTCAGGTTCGAGTATTTTTCCATCGTGTGGACTGGATTCCAGGACGTCCCACAGGGTCCCGCCCTCGACGTAGTCCATGACGAGATTCAAGTGCGTAGGTGTTTGGAAGGCGCATAGGAGGTGCGGCGCCCAGGGCGAGTCGGACTTCCGTGCTTGCAGCAAGACATCTCGCTCTGTCTGGGGAGAACATTGCTGGACGCAGCGAATACTGGCGATCAGTGTATACCAATTTGTGTGCTCCATTGGAACTCACATCCCGCGTCTTCAAAGCGAAGCGTTTGTCTGTCGACTTACGAACATAAAGACCTCCGTCCAGCTTGCAGGTCACGACATCAATCTATTCGCATATGTGAACCGTGCATAGTGATACTGTCAGGAGAAATCGCATACCACGCCAAACTGACCGTACTCCAGCGTACCCACAAGGTCTAAGTCCTTCTCGGTGAACCGTAAGGAGTCGATCTCCGTGGTTTTGGCTAAGCATTTGAAGTCAGTCATGCTCACGACTACCTCTCGCAGCAGGCGAACACGCAAGCAAACTTATGAGCGGTGGTAATCCATGTTCTGCCGCGTTGACCGAAAGGCAGGAGCTCACGCGCGAGCCACAGTAAGCTCTGAAAGCGCCCTCTCGCGAATGTCCTCTATTTCCGCTTTTTAGATGCCTCGGAGTTGATCCACGCGACCTCAGGTCGATTATGTTTGCGAGGTGTCTACATTGATCTCAGACGCTAATAGCTAGATTCACACGCCAGTACGTGGATTCGCCATCGTTGTCGAGCCCTTTAAGTGAAAGAACAACGCTGAAGATCTGAGAGCGATCCATAAGGATGCTACAGGTAATCTTTCCCTCTCAGCTCTCGCCATGGAAATGTATGAATTCCGCTTATTTGCGCATAAGCGCCCGTAAGCGTCGACGAAGTCATACATTCCCTCAGCATCTTTGCAAAAGCAGTATGCATACCTGCTCCACGTTACTTGAGAAAGGACTCACATGTCTTCCCAATCACAGTCTGCCCATGCATAAGCTGATCCAGCACTTGGGCTTCAACATCTTCTCCGCCGTTGGTGCCGATCAAGGTGCTCAGGCGAGTCTTCCGTTTCCGCCACGACAAAGACATCCAATATCATGAGGAAAGTAGAGCCACTTTTCTGAAGTCGGAGTGACAATAAAAATAGTGAAAGCAAGAGGATATACAAGAGGTCGGAAACGAGATGGTCGTCGTCGAGAAGTGCGCGCCGCTGTGCTTTGGCGCCTGGCGGTCGTACGCGACCGAACGCGACGATCACATGGTAGCGCGCTCCGCCCCTACGCGCCGGACGCTAGCGGGGGCGGCGGGCCTTGACCGTGCGGATGTTCAGGCAGCTTCAAGTCGGACCCAAGCCGCAACCAAGCTGCTCTTCTCATCGCCACGCTTTGAGAGGGCGCACATGCCACGTAGAATCTATTCCGCTTGGCGAAATATCTGGGAACCTTTCTCAATTTGGTAGCTATATATGATGGGTGCTAGATCTTAACAGCGTCGCCGCTCTCCTCGCCGACTGATCAATTTGCTGTAGTGCCAGCGACGACAATGCCACACCATTACAGGAGTTCACTCTACTGCATTTATGCCTCGTAGGTGTCATTTGATAATATAGATAGTGAGGTGCCCCGGCATTCACTGACTATCAAGTACCGCGACCACGCTTTCACGGTGAAGACATACTGACGTATTGACGGAATTGCGCATCGGCATCATATCTTCTCTCTTGACTGGGTCAATATCTTCGAAGCCCCCTTCGCGGTAATCGGGGGCGCATACCGTTTCGCAGGGCTGAGGCCGGGCCCCACGAGGCCGCGAACATCGAGCATTATCTTGAGCTTTATCATATCCCCTGGTGGTGTCGAAATACTAGGAGGCCAGATGGCTGCCACATTTTCTGCACAGCCGGGGCCGTGCTTCCCTCTGGAGCATAATAGGAATGGCGGCAATGGCTGTGGGATGTCGAAGTCGCCATACTAGACGGATGCAAGCAGGTCGAGAGAGCGCGTAGCCGGGACTTCTTTTAAAGCAGCACCAGCGGTAAAGTGTGAGCTAGAGATGAATACGTATACCGCATGAGTGAGTGTGAACTCGAATTCACATCGCTGAAGCCGGTAAGGGGACCTCTCTGGTGACCTCGTCTGTGCGTGGTATTTGTCAGCTATGGGCCGAATTGAACAGTCAAACTGTGTGATTCAACCCATAGCTCACAGATATACTTCGACAGTGTTTGGCCATCCCGGAAGCCATATTATTCGCAGACGCCCTGGTCGGCATATTGCCTGAGGGATCCCGGAAAGAGCACCGATACGGAGGGTTCACGTCACATTCGTGCTCGGAAAAGGATCCGAGGTGCCGACAATGATGTTCAAGCACAACAACATACTTTCCTAGCCGTCGCGGCATCTAGAAATGTTCCTGTCTCGGATATTCACACCGGTGTCATCGCATCGGGTGCGTTGCAGCGACAGGAGAAATGTCTTCATGCGCTCCTCGGCGGCATCGCAGGATAAGAGCTTCGAGGTGTCGAGTACGATGGTCCCAGCGATTACAAGGGTCTCGTCCTCGGCCTTGCTCGTGAGTCGTCCATTCAAGTGCCCGATGACAACGGTCAGGTGGTTCCACGATCGGGAGGTCTGTGATGGTGTCTTCGATCTGTGAGAACAGGTCTGGGAGATTGACGAGGTCCTGGGACATCTGGAAGACAAGTCGGCGAGCGAGGATGCCCTCTTGGAGGGTCCACATCCGCTGCATCCACCCGGACCTAGGCCCTCGAACGCGCGTCAACTTCTTGATAGGATGCATGTCTGTCGTAGACGCGCCGATTCCCAGGTCGAGAACAAGAACGGTGTGTGCCCGCCGGTATGTTTCTCCGATGTGCTGAGGAGTCAACCTGTCATAGCCCATCCCTACGGCTTTGCGCTTCCAGCATGTGAGCGCTACTTCATAGATGGGCTGCGTGCAAATTCTGGTTGCACAGAGCGGTGCTTCTAAGGTTCAGTTCTGCCGCAGCCTCACGCGCGCACTCCGCGCATACCCCGCGCGCATCTCGTGCATTGTACATGCGGTCGAAGGTTGGGATGCTCATATATGATACACGCACCTGAAATGGGCTCCGATCGGTAAGACAAAGCACTGCAGTGAGTAGATCGATATGGCGCACCTCATTGCATTGCCGCGAAAGCCTCAAAGCTCGCGGGTGCAATATTAATGGTTCGTCCGCCGAATCGGGCTGCGCAAGACAATCGCCCAGGCACAGTATTTCAGCTACATAGGCTGGATCAAAAATATATGGTGACCCTAGAGAAAAGCGGCGCGTGAGTCGACAAGACACGCGTTCAGAGGAAAGGCCTTCCGATCGGAGCCCGTGATACCGGCGGGGTTCGAGCCTATGTGGTCGAGACTTGACAGAAAGAAGCACAACTATAGGGGATGCACATACTCCAAGGAATACGTGTAGAACAGACGAGTGCAGCTGGACCGTTTCGGTGGATGAGCGAACGAGAAACCGAAATTGACGCTTCCGTCGGGACTCGGCCTTCCCAATCGGGAACCAAGTAAATGGCCCGGCAACAGCCGGCATCTCCCGTGAGCTGAGCAGGCTCCGAGTCGGAGGATGCAGAGGCTCGAATCCGACTTGCGCCAACCTGGCACGATGACAACAGTGCATTGTATTTGCGTATAAGAGAAGACCCTTTATTTGAAGTTGTGATAGTGCGGAGATATGAGGGTGGAACGTTGATTGATATGTACGTAGTACGACGTGCAGCGGACGCGAATGATGTATCAGAGCAAGGCCTATGGCCGACGTGGACGGAAGCGGATGAATGGGATGCGATGCGGTACAGAGCATTGTGGGTATGAGGGTATCGTAGCGCCACGCGAGGCACGGAATATAGCCATGTACAGTGCAAATAAAGTGGTCGTCGGTGCCAGAAGTTCAAAGAAGCCTCAGGCTGCGGCGAATGGAAGGACCGCGCTAGCCGGAACGCTAAAAGCAGGTCCAGCAGCTATCAGTCACAGTCCGAGCTGTGCGGCGGTCCGACAAGACAGTATCTAGTTATATGAGGGGCGGGGCGACATGGACCAGATGCGCACAGGCCAATAAAGCGGATTCAGAGCCGGATGACAGGACCTAAAAGCCAGAAGCACGGCGCGGCGCCTGAGAGCGAGAGGACGGAGGGTGCCGGGAGGGAGAAAGCACATGCAGCCCGGGCAGTTGCGCGAGCTCGTCATCCTCGGGCGTGTGCGGGTCCTCGTACGCAGGCTCGTCTGGTAGCCCAAACACCTCCGGGGGGAATTGCAAACCCTGGAGTTCCTCCGGGACTGCCGCGACGGAAAAGGCAAGTAGCGTCAGCGCGCGGAACAGGTGTCCGTGGGATGCAAATACAACACTTACCCGATATGCTCGACTGGGTCGCCGCGGCGGACAAGAAGAGGCCCCCGCGCCGGCCGCGCGTGACCTGCGTCGAGGAGTGCGATCGCGGGCGGCCCCAGTTGCGCGGGAGCTCCAGGGCCGCCGCGTGGTCCGGGGTGAGCGGGGGCAGCTCCTCGCCATCTGCATCTGATGCTCAGCGTGAGTGAGTGTGCGACGGGCGTGCTGTAGCGATGCACTCACCTAGGGACGGCATCTCCGGGGAGAAATCCCCGATCATCAGCCCGAGGTATGGAGACGACTCCGAGGCCGTGCTGAGGGGCACGCTCGCCCCACGATGCGAGCCCGGGGTGTGCGGGGCTGGCGATGGAGACGCGTGGGTCCATGGCGAAACGTCTGCCGGCGAAGGATAGGGCAAGTCATAGGAAGGCAGGCGATAGTGGCCTGTCGAGGCCCCGGAGCCAGAGGAGGGCGTGTGGAAGGGCGAAGTCGTGCCGTATGGAGAGTACTGACCAGGAGTGCTAGGTGCCAGCTGAGGAGTCCCACGATAGTCAGACGTAGCTGGAAGCGAGCCGTCGCGCAGTCTGTCCGGGAGAGAACTGGGGCCTGCAGCGTTGTTGTCCATGGCGTTGATTATGTCGGCTGCCACGGCGGTGCTTGACCGGCTCCGTAGGAAGCGCCCTCCCGCCGCCTGTGTGGTTGAGACGGCGGCCGAGCTGCTCTGCGTGGGACGGTGTGCTGCAATTGAAGGGCGACGTCGCTTAGATGGTCCGACCGCGGCGCCGTCGCCTGTCCAGAGACGGTCTTCTTGGGCGGTCGGGCTGGCTGAGGATGCGTTGAGGCTTGAGCGTTTGGATCCCCCAGCTCGCTTGGCGCCCTCACGCTGATCGTCGTGTGCACGGTCGCTGGGCGCAACTGACGATGGTGGTGCGGGCGCAGGAGATTCAGAGAGCGCAGGCGGGCTGAGACGAAACTGCGCTTGATGTGTAGGCGACGGGGCAGGGGTTACTTGGAAGGTGCTATTGAAGGTTTGCTGGGGCCCGGGTCCCTCTGGCGGTCGACCAAAGAGACGGCGCGCCTGTGGAGAGGAAGCGGTGTCGGCGACTCGGAGCTATCCTATGGTGTTTCAGGACACATACCGGTCTCGTCTTCTTGCTCATCTCTGCTGCGTGTGTGTAACCAAGTCTGCGCTGGTAGCGAGCAACGATGTCGCAGCTGCAGGTGGGGGAGCCGATATGTGGTAGTGGGACAGGGTCTGGACGGCCTGCCTTTTGTATGCACTGGAAAAGCCGCATACGCGGATGACGAACATAGCCCTGGGCTGTCCCTCCATGGATGAATGCCGGGTTCTCTCGACGTCCGTTCTACGCGGTATTCCACGGCCCTCCCACCACCTCCGATCCAGCGTGCTAGATTACCGCTTGACAGGCGAGCGGTGCTCGCTGACGCAAACGGCAAGCGCATCGGGACGGCGGGAACATTGAACGGCCGCGTGCGCAGAGGACAGCCCGGTCGTCCGGGGACAGAACATGTTGTGGTGGGCGACCGGACCAAGTTGCAGACATGTTAGGCAAGTGGGCGCGGCGCGCGCCGAAAGCCGTCAACGCACAGCCATCAACCGTGTGCGTGGCGCACTCGGCTATTCGCCTAGGAACGTCGACAGATATGGCAAGTAACCCGTCGCGGGACATCCCATCAGCAATACAATAGTGAGTGGTCGCAGTGGATGCATCCAGTAGCTCTAGAGCAACATGAGTGTCGGACTGTGTCCGACTCCAGTCAAACGCAGCGAACATAACATAACGCAGGTTTGCCGATAGAGATACATAGCAAACCACCGTCCACGGCGCCCATCGATTGCGTTAGCGGGGAAAGCACCGCTTCCGGTGCCATATATTCAGGGGCCGCCGCCGGAAGGGAACCTCGACCATAGGCACCACTCACCAGAACGGGGTTACGGCAGCGCTGAGGCGGCGATAGACGCACGCAGACACGCCCGCGCACACGCGCGCACGTCAAGCAGCTGCAGCGAGCACGGTCTTGGGAAGACGCAGCTGCGAACAATGTCCCATTGGATACCAGTCCGCGTCCAGCCATGAGAACGAAATCAAGGTTTCATCTGCGGGAGCAATTGCGAATTGTCTCATCACGAAAACAGAGTTCGTTCGCCAGTGTCACGTCTCGAGACCATCGGCGCAGGATAGGGGCTACCTAGGCAGGGAAAGTCAACTGCAACCCGGTGCCGGTGCATACGGCGTCTGACGTGTGCCTGCGCCGCCGTTATGCCGTACGATCAGACTCACCAGTCCGCTGAGCGTGCATGGCCTCGACAGAAGCTGCAGCCCACCTAGACAACTGGCATCTTCGCCGCAGGCAAATAAACGATCGTCCGGGGCTCCCACGTTACTGTCTGTCGATTCTTGACATGTGCATCGTGCGGCTTCTCACGCAGCTCCCGCGGTCGTAACGTTCAGCGTTCTTCATTCGGTCGGAGCGTCGGCACTGCTGGCACTGGCCGATGGATATATCAATCACTGCGCCGGGATCATCATGGGCGGTGCTCGGGCTTACAGGCGACGAGGGGTATGGGACTGGGCTATCGATCATCACCAAGTAAGTTACCGAAAACACTGACGGTGGAGTGGTATGCACTGACCGGGGTATCAAACACAGAGCATCATAGATCTACTCATAGCCTAGTTTTCGCTGTTCTGTTCGGTCTTTCTCCATCTTGTGAACCTCCTCCTCTGTGTCTCTAACTGATTGATCCCATGAAACGAACAGCTCCGACAGTGTATCGACCTGCACAAATCAGTGTACAACTCTACAGTCAGAGGATGAACACTCACGTTCGTGGCGTAACGGTCCATGAGGAGCGCAATGCGCCTCTCCAGGTCGGCAGCGGTTTGCAAATCCTCGTTGTGTGCCTTGAGCAGCGCCTCTAGTCGAGGCTGCAATGCCTCGTAGTCGCCAAGCTTTCCCGCTCCTGTGACGCCCTTTGCCTCCAGCGCGCTAATCTCGCGCAAATCCCTCTCGGCCGAGCGGATGTCTGACTCCATCTCACTCAGAAACGCCTCGAGCTCGCTCGGAGACATGTTGTCATATGTCGGGGGATTCATCGAAAGCGTCCCGGACAGTGCGAACTGGGGTGTCAGCAAGTGCGCATATTGCTCATCTGCAAGGAGTTAGCGTTGCGTGGCTGAGGGGCAACCAATTTGACCTCACATCGGTCTACAAAACGTTTCAAGCCATCGCTGTTTTGGACAACACTATCCAGACGCCGCTGCAGCCCCTCTGCACGTCTGGCAAGAGTATCGCCGTCCTTGAGCTTCTCGACCTTCGCGCCCGCCTTTGCGGTCTGTTCCGGAGCATCGTGCTTAGCTCCAAAAAGCAGTGTCTCCAGCCATCTCAGCCGGAGCTCTAGGGACAGCATTGGCGAGATAGAGGGCGGGGCAGCCGTCGGTGGCCTCCTGTCGTCGAGGTCGTCTAGGTCGACATCACTGAAGCTGTGGAGTGCGCCGTTGGTGGTGAGGTGCGGGGGCGGTGATGAGGGGGGCGTAGACGTCGACAGTAGGCGGTGACGCTGCACGTCACCAAGGAACACGCTGCCGATGGCGGTCATGTCGTCAACGACTGTTACGACGTCAGCGACGACGGTGGGGCAGCGGCGGTGCGCGACGACGGCGGGGATGGCAGTGGCGGTCAGGACGCAAGCGCTGCGACAGCGCTCCCGCGCCTCCGCGTGAGGCACGCGCGCCTCCTGCCCATACCCGACGCGTTCGGTTGCTTGTCTCTTGCCTCCGACCATTCCACCACTCCCTTCCACAAAACATCCGCGTACCCATGTCGTATGTCTTACATAGCATACCGCAGCGTACACATGCACTGACGATGCCGTGGCTCCCTGCAGCGAGTCAGAGAAGCCCACAGCCGCGTCCGACGCCGCTGCGCCGGCCATGTCACTCGAGGACACCGTCGAACACGCCAAACGCGCCTTCGCGCTCAAGAAGTACGAGCAGTCGGTGGAGCACTACGCGTCTGCACTCGAAATTGCGTAAGTGACACGCCTACGTCGCGCGCGCGGCGCGTCCTGACCGATCCACTGCGGCACCCCTGCAGCACAAAGAAGTTCGACGAGAAGGCACCGGAAATCGCAGACTTGTACTTCGCGTACGGCAAGGCGCTGCTGGAGAACGCCATTGCGCAGAGCGGTGTGCTGGGCAAGCAGGACCCGGAGGACGGCCTGGAGGACAGCAGTGGTGCGTCTCGCTACTTGCCCGCGTGGCTATCGGTGGCTCTCGGCTGAGCCACGCGTCTTTGTGTCGCGTAGATGCCGCCAACAGTGGCGCGTTCCTCTCTTTCTCTGGGGACGCGGAAGAGGAGCACCTCGGAGAAGACGTAGCCGTCGATCTCTTTGCCGACGCGCAGAAGGCGGCGGCGGAGATGGATGCCGCGGAAGAGGAGGAGGAGGAGGAAGATGATGATGATGTAGAACCCGAGGACGACTTCAACGCCGCGTGGGAAGTCCTCGACCTTGCGCGTGCCATCTACGAGAAACATCAGGAGGACGCGGACGAAGTCAAGCTCAAGCTCGCGGATACGTTCATTACGCTCGGAGATGTATCTCTTGAAACTGGTGCGCCACAGCTCATCCTTCCTCCCTCCGTTTCATTTGATTGATTCTAGGCTTGCAGAGAAATTCGAGCAGGCCATCTCAGATTACACCGCGGGCCTCGCACTCAAAACGGACCTTCTGCCGCTCTCCTCGAGGCAGATTGCCGAAGCGCACTACAAGCTCAGCATCGTGCTCGACCTGACCTCTGGCCGCCTCGGCGACTCCATTACGCATGCCGAGCGCGCATTGGACAGCGTGGAGGCGCGTCTCGCGGAGCTCCGTGATGCCCTCAGCGGTCAAGGCCTTGTCAAGCCAGAGGTGAAAGAAGACCCCAAGGGCAAAGGCAAGGGGAAAGCGACGGGTTCTCTATCGTTGGCGGATGATGCCATCGAGAAGATGACCAAGGGTCAGATGGAGGCCGAAGAGAAGGAGCTGCAGGGCCTTCGAGAGGATCTCGCTCTGAAGGTTCGCCGTGTGTCCGCTTGACTCTGTGAACTGCCGCTGACTGTAATGCGCAGGTGGACGAGCTGAAGACGTCGCCTAACGAGCCTGAGGAATCTGCACCTGCGCTAGTAGCCAAGGAGCTAGACGCAGAACTGAACGCGGAGTCAGCACCGGCTGCCCCTGCTGCAAAGACAGAAGTGCACGACTTGACCGGTCTCGTCAAGAAGAAAAAGAAGAACCCAGAGGCGAATGGATCGGCGTCCAACAGCGCGGCGAAGCGGAAAGCAGAAGAGGACGCCGAGGAGACGCAATCGGAAAAGAAGGCCAAGCTGGATGAGGCGGCGTCATAACGCCCCCGCCGGTCCGTACACAGGCTCGGTCGCGTGAGCTCGTATCATCTGTATCCATATTCTCTCCACCTTAGTTGTTAATACAATCTGTGCCGCTTCCTTCGTGCCTAGCGTCGTTCGTGCCTTACGTACCGAGTCCCTCAGAAGGGCACAGACGACGCCGCGAACTTCTTGTGCTTGTACTGCCTCTTCCCTTCTCCCACGCCGAACTCGCCCACCACATGCCCCTGCGCGCCCTTGCTCCTCATCATGTACTTGTACGTCACCAGGCCCTCCAACCCCACAGGCCCGCGCGCGTGTATGCGTCCGGTGCTGATGCCGACCTCCGTTCCGAACCCATACCGGAACCCGTCTGCGAAGCGCGTGCTCGCGTTCACGAACGTGCCCGCGGAGTCGACCCCGCGGCAGAACGTGGACGCCGCGCGCTCGTCCTCGGTCACGATGCTCTCGGTGTGGTGCGACGAGTGCGCGTTGATCCACTGGATTGCGGCCCCGAGCGAAGGGAGGGTTTTCACGGAGAGGGTGAGGCTGAGGTGTTCGGTTGAATATGCGTTGGGGGTCGCAGGTTCAACATGTGAGGAGTGGTTGGGGAGAGCGGGGGAGAGCGCGGAAAGGGCCGCGAGGGATGGCTCGTCGCATAGGAGTTTGACGTCCGCCGCGAGGAGTGTCTTTGCGACCTCGGGCCAGATTGTTGAGAGGACGCTTTCGTGCAAGATGAGCGTCTCCGCCGCATTGCATGCTGCGGGATAGTCCGTCTGCACCTGAGTAAGCATAACCATGACTTTATGTGAAGTCTTTAGGAACACAGTACCTTCGAGTCCACCGCAACACGAACGGCCTTCTTCACGTCCGCTAACGCGTCAATGTACACCGAGCACAGGCCGTCGGCGTGCCCCATCACGGGTATCCGCGTGTTGTTTTGGATGTTGCTCACAAGAGCGTTGCTGCCACGCGGGATGACGAGGTCGATGTACTTGTCGAGGCTCAGTAGCGCGGAGACCTCGGCTCGCGTCTGGATAGTCTGGATATATGTGGATGGGATGGCTGTCTTAGACAGCGCGGTTTGGATAGCATGAGAAAGAAGGCGCGAAGTCTCGTTGGACTCTTTGCCGCCCTTCAGGATCACAGCGTTTCCTGACTTGATGGCGAGCGCAGCGATGTTGACGACGACTTCCGGCCGGGCTTCGAAGATGACAAGTAGAACGCCGATAGGACATGATACGCGGTACAGCTCGAGTCCATCGTCAAGCTCGTTCGCATACGAGACAACACCGGTAGGGTCGGGGAGCTCTGCGACGTCTGTCACGCCTTGCAGCATGGAGTCCCATTTGTCGCCCTTGGTCAAGTCGAGGCGCTTGAGCAACGAGCCTGACATACGTCCCGCGTCGACCTCCTTCTGTGCGGCCTGAAAAGATGACGAGGAAAGTTAGCGCGTGTACTGTGGGAGATGGAGTGAGGCCGAACGAGCACCTGGAGATCGATACGATTTGCGGCGAGGATAGCATCCTTGGCCGCATCAAGCTCTTTTCGTATTTCTTGCAAGGCTGTGACTCGCTCGGAGGACGCTATGAGTTGCGATGCTTCGAATGCGGCTTTCGCAGCCTTCGCGATGGTCTGTGCCAGGTTTTCTCCAAGTTCCGCCATCACCTATTCTTTGTTGTCGCGAGCAGTGGTTTCCTTTTTTGAGTGAAAGTACGGTGTCTACTGTGTGTTTTGAGGTTTGCGCGAATGTTGCTGAACCAGCGGAGGAGTCAGAGTCGCTTAAGTTCTTCTGAGGGAGTAATTGTGCTTACGTGACTATGGCGCTCTGTTGGCACACGGTCACAAGACACGGCCCGGTCACTCCGACCTACTCACTTCGAGAGTTCAACTCGGACTCATTCAGACGATGCCTCACGACGGTGACGAGATACCAGTCGCGTTCCGCAAAGACAACCCGCGGATGTTGCAATCGAGGGATAGAAACGAATTATGCACTATTAGTTACTATAGTAGTACTATAGTAAAGGCCCGATGTAGAATATGGATAGACACGATACATCATGTCGGTGCCGCCACGCCAATCCTAACTAAACCCGCCAAGACAGAAAACACTACAGCCCAGAAACAAAGAGACCTGCGCGACTCCGTTGTCTTGAGACCCTCATTAGATGATTTATGCATCTCCGAGGAACGCCTTCAAGAGCTTCTCCGGCATGTCCCAATGTGCCTGTTCCCGAATGAATCATCAGTATCTCGTCGCGCCCATAACGTCCGAGCGGCTACGCAGGAACACTCACGAAGTGGTTCGCGCCCTTCACGCGCATAAACGAGACTGCTCTCGGCGACTTACCCGCCTCCCTGGCCTCCACCAACTCCTTCTCGAGCAGATACGAGCCCAGCCGCATCTCCCAAACGGATCGGTCGCACCACGCGACTCTGACGTCTACATTGCGCCAAACGCTGGTCCTGGAGTCACACTCGGCTCCGGGAAGGTACAGCGCCGCATCCTTCAGATCGCCGCACGTCCCATGCGTCAAACAAGCTTCGATCAACAGGCGATCGCTCCCCGAAGGCTCCATCGGCGGACCATATACTGAGTTGGCCAAGTCAGCGACAGAGAGCCGCGACATGGTGTTCGAGGTATCCGCTGCGGGGACGCCGGTCTCCAGCGCGTCTGGTCCTTGCTTGAACGGGTCTCCGTGCGTGTAATACCCCGCCTGCCACTGGTTGAAGCGTGCGCAGAGCTCGGCTGGGGGAACGGATGGGTCTGTGATGGGGTGGTAGAACGCCGATGGGCGCGGGTAGCCGAGCAGCACGCACGAGGGGTCTGTATGTGCGTCGCGTTAGCTGTCATGTCTCGCCAAGCGGGGGTGTCAACCTCAGCATCACTGACCGTACAGGACGACGCGTCGGACGTATGTGACGACCTTGACGTCGCCTACAGGGAATGAAGCGATGTTTGCCAAGAGCGCGGTGATCCACACGCACGCCAGGGACCAGCCGACTAAGACGACGCCACCGGTGTTGCCCCTGGCGATGGGGATGCGCTCGCGGCGGATGAAATCGACGAGGAAATCGTAGACGTCTCGACCGTGGTCGGCCATAACGGCGGATGTCTCCTGGACCACTTCGACGGTTGATGACGAGGACGCGAGACGAGCAAGCTGTGCAAGCTCCTCGGGGGAATGGGGAAGCGCTCCAGGGTAGCCCCGGCGGTTCAGGAGGACGATTCGGATATTGGACCGCCGGGCGAGCGGAAGGAGCTTCCTGAAGTTCCCTGAGAGGCTCTTTCAGCCATATAGGCGCAAAATGCAGCCATACTCCTTACCTGAGTGCCATCCAAGTCCATGGATGAGGACCAGGGTCGTATAGTCATCGCTGCCCTTCGGGGCTCCAGTGTCTTCGAGCACGCACAACGCAGTGGAGCTGCACAGATAGTGGTTCACGGGCGGGAGTTGAGAGGGCATTCTGGTGACTGGTTAGTCGATGCCTCCCATGAGCATGGATTATATACATACCACCGCAGGCTACAGATCGCGTTAGTTCGCGAGGGGCTGACATACGTGGGGACGGTGGCATCAGGGCGTCCTGAGGCAGACCTCGCCACTGACGGTGCCTGTCAGCCGAACATAGATAACCCATTGAATAGGCCATAGAGAAATGCTGGCGCGATGGCTGGTAGCAGGGGGTGCTCGACATCGGACTTGACGTGTGTCGAGTGAGCAAATGAGGGACGAACGCTCCTGCGCGTCACAGCATGCCGGGAGATGCCGGTGAACCTGTTTTTCCCCATATGGAAGGCAGGTTCGCACATCGATCACCGGCGTCCGGCCGGCGCCTGCACTCACTCTTGTCTTCCAGTGACGGCGACTCTCTCGATATACTGTCATAAACGCCTCCTTGCTACGCCGCCCCATATGCTACTGATACTCGAGGCTATCTGCGAGATCGTCGAATGCCACAAGATCGGCAAAATCCATACCTCCAATATGGTTCCATCGGGTGTGTGCATGCCATTTATCTGAACGGTCGATTTGGTCGATTTTGCGCCCTGCCTGGTTGGGATAGAGAGGCTGTGTTATAAATCGTGAACTTCAGGGATCGCAAACGTTTGTGCTGGTCCGGCGGTGACGGATACGGTGCTCGTTTCCTCTCCGCCGGACCCTGTGACCCCGCGAACTCGGTGTCCATGATGGCGCGCAAACGGGCCGCGGCCAGACGACCAGATACAGTCGCTCGCGCTAACTGTGAGGACGTCAATGCTGGTTTTGGAGGTAAGAGGACTTCCATACGCCGCGAAGTTCGCACATAAAAATATTACGGCGTTCTGCTTTCGAACGTCTGATGCAAATAGCTAGCAACTTGTAGGCTCGCAGTCGTGCTTTTTCGATGACGTTCAGCGTCCATCTCAATCATTTTCCCGGGAACCCCTCAAGCGATGTACAGAACAAAATATCTGCGCCTGTACAGTCGGGCTATTCGGATCGCCATACTGTGGGAACTCATCGGCGAGCTATGGGTTATACTGAACACAATGACTGTTCAGTCTGGGCCATAGCTGGCCAGGAGCATGCGCGGGCGAATGTGGTAGAGATATTTCCTTCGAGTTATAACTCGGGCTCCGTAAACTGCTCCGGCGGAGTGTAGCACTCAATAGCTTTGCGGAAGTCTCACGCCATGAATAGTCCTTGCAGAGACCGCTTCTAGCGCAAGTCGTATGTTTGGAGTGTGCGTGGTGCTCCAGGCCTCAAATGCGCCATGCACGGGGGATGAAGCCAATGCCCTATGGGTTGTGACTAAGCATTATGAGTGTTCAGTCTAGCCCATAGGACGCCGCGCCCCAGGCGAATGCGGCAGACACCGAGGCGTCCCGACAAGGTCTCAGCGCGCCTCCCCCTCCCTCTGTGAGCGGTACTGGTGAGCTATGGGTTGTACTGAAGGCATGATTTTTCAGTCGAGCCCATAGCACACAGGAACCCACGTCTCGGCACTAGCATGTAGACCACTCGTAAGCGCAATCTCCTTATATATACATGCTGCCCTGCTAATCAAGTATAGGCTTTATATATATAGGTGAACAACGCAGGACTCTTCACGGCGCCGTGAAGCGTTGAGTACTTATGTGCTCATCCCCTCGCACTTTCGTCTCTTTGGCAGCGGCTATCTGCACCTTCGCTCCTTTGATCGCTTGTCAGGCTCTCCGTTCGGGGAGGGCCAGACTCGCCTAGAAGCCCCTGCACGCCGGATGAGGTCTCGAACACCCCTGTAATGAGGCCCGGCTTGTCCAAAGGTGAGATTTGCGAAGGAATCGTGTGCTCCATGAGACTCGGTTTTTAATTGGCACGCCAGTACTTGCCAATTTATCGTAGTATATTTGCGGATACGGATTATATAGAATCCGGGTTGCCGCTGGAGTTTGTCGGGCTTCTTGTTCCAACTACCGAAGTTCTGTTGCTAGGGTGTGGCACTTATGGCAGCGGACGAACAATATAAGTATACCCTGAGGTGAATAGGTGTCGACCACAGCTCGGCAGAGTGCGCGAGCGCCAATACGGGCGTCGGGTTGTAGCGAAGCGTCCAGATTGTCTCAGGAAGCTTGATTTGCATTGATCTTCTCAAAGCCGTAGTTCTCTCTCTCTCCTCCTACTCTACAACCTCTTACCTCTTTTGAATATTGGCTCCTGGTCTATTGAATACCCTCGCGCACGGCTGACTTTACTGTGAAGAGAGTCGCTTAGCCTCGGCATTCACTTTCTTCCGCACTGGTTTTCAGACGACGTAGCGGGATGGGACAATCAGGTGCGATATCAGCATTACCTTGAGGATATTCAATGGAGTCGTCCTGGCGAGGATGGCAAGCTTTACACTCGTGAAGTGCAACATTTGATAGCTTGGCGGGATTACACGCTGCATACCATGGAAAGACCGCATCGGACTGTATGTTTGGAGTGTCCGAGTCTGCCATGTTGCTCCGGGTTTGGGGATCTATAGTACAGTGGGGCTGCACCGCGGAGCTATGGGTTGAACTAAACAGTTTGACTGTTCAGTGCAGCTCATAGCACAGTGGAAGCGTGCTTCGAGAAAAGTCAGTCCTTGTTCGTGAGGGCAATTCAATGGGTTAATGCATTGCCGCGGCGCTACTCGAGTGTGTACAATCTCTGCCCAGGCAGTGAATCTATGACTATATATCAGCGGAAATCGTTGGTATGGGGGTGTCTACGTTGTATGGGTTGAACAGTTTGAACAGGCAACGATACTGCGTCTTGAAGTGCAGAGTATGTGCTGTTCGCCGAATGGGAAGGATGGATAGTGCTCGCTACCAGTTGTTGATGTCTCGCCTCTGAGACGCTCGATGCTGGCGCAGATTGGGGAGACCGCGATGGCGAGGAGGAATCCATGTACCAACTGGGAGAGTAGCCTTGATTGTGATAATCCGGCGGCGTCGTAAAGGCATCGCTGGAGAGGTATTGCTCGTGGGAGAGTTCGTTGATGCTTGTGACACGGTCGACTCCCGATATCTGAGTGTATGCCGGGGAAGATAACGCAGCTACGTGGTGGTAGGCGTCTCCATCCCGGAGGCCCGTGCGAGGGAGTTCTTGCGAGTATGCGGGCATAACAGAAGCGCGCACAGGAAGTGTGGTGTGGTCTCCGGCGTACACGGGGACGGCACTCTGTCGCTGAGAGATGTCCAAGGGTCCCTGAGGAGCTGTTGTCGGCGCAGCGACGGGATGTTGTTCCCGCACAACGTCGTTATACGTCCCGATCGTGCTGCAGTTGAAGAAGTGTGTTCAGATCTCCGTCGTGTCCAGCATCGTACGTAGTGCACTCACGAAGTGGTACGCAGTCGACCGTGATCGTCCATGATATCACCGCCCGTCAACGGCGCCGCAGTGATAGCACACTCTTGGGCGCGTCGAGGTTTTCCTCGGCCACGATGCGTCCTTTTGGGCATGTCGGACGTAAAATCTGGCGAGCGCGCCAACCCGTCCAGCCCATAGTCCGAGAATATGGGCGCTGTGAAGGTCGCGCCTGCGTCCAAGTTGCCTGTGTCATGACTTCGCGCATCTGGATGGAAGAATTGTGGTGTCTCTATAGCTCGCCGGCCGGGACCGTCAGGGCATCGCCACTCGGGATTGAACATGGGCTGGCGGAAGTGGGGAGGTGACTCGCGCTGCGCTCGGACGGCAGTCGGTCCCCAGATCTCTTCGGCACCAGACATTGCCCGTGCGTGAACTTCGTACACTCGGCGCGAGTGAATGGCGACGGGAGACGCGCGGCGCGGTTGCAGCTCTGGATGCGGCGGGGGATATGCGGCGTTGCCCATGACGCCAGCATGAGTGGCCCATTGCGGGGCGTCATACGCTGGTGCTTGGCGCTCATCTCGTGCCGCGTGAGCTCCTGCTGCGAGCGGTCCCAAAGGGGGGTGCTGCGACCCCGCGTCGGCGATGCGCTCTCGATAGATGGGCGTAGAGCCCCAGCCTACGGGTATCATGTCGACGGCGCGGCGCTGTGGCGGGGACCGCTCGATTGGATAGTACTGGTACGGTGGCGAGCTATACGGATGGTAGTACGTGTGACGTGTCGCGCGGTGGATGGCACCTTGGTTCCCGGCGGATGCGACTGGAACGACTGGAAGAAGGTGAGGAGCCGCTGTTCGATGTTCCGCCATCAGTGCGTAGCGAAGCATGGCCGAGGAAGAGTGCGGGAGTGCGGATGTGGTGACTCGGAGAGCTTGCATCGAGGGTCGATTGCCGGATACGACAGGCGGAGATGTAGCTGAGCGAAATGGTTCCTGCATGGAGAGAAAGGTGGTGTTTGGAGGAGTCGAGATCGGCAAGTTTTCCTGCTGTGCCCGTGGTGAGACGTTGACACCCCATGCCACCAGCAGCTGAACTCGGACACTTACCAATCGTGGAGGGTTGTCTTCCTTGGGTTCTGGATGGTCCAGCTTGAGTTTGAATATATTGACCCTTTTCTTCATCTGCTACACATCCCCCAACACAAATTCCCGGGTTAGCTGCGCTGACTCAAGTTAAATATAATATATATACCGGGTAGCGAAGGGTCATAGTTTGGCGGCCCTTCACGTATACGACTCGCTTAGAATCCCCAGGATTCACCGCGATCCCCCGCGAGCTGGCCACTCTATCAGAGGATTGTGTGGGGTTGTATGATTGATTGAATGTCATGACGGGCGGAGAAATATTGGATAGACGTAGTGGCGCTGACAGATATGAGAGTCGCAAGTAGATGGGAGGGTGAGCAGAAGAGACACGCGATGATTCGGCACTGAGGGTTGTGTTTTTCAACCACCCGTCGGAGTTGGACCTCGACGTCAAGAAGTCACAGCATCAGGGGCACGCCCCGGATATTCGCACAGTGCGCTCCCCGCACATACATCAGAAGAAGTAGGCTAGAAGCCCGCCCCGAGTAAGTGGGTACGGGTGTGAGAGCCACATATGAATGTTCAGGGTGCGAGCTATGATGCGGGAGCTCGCTCGTTCCGAGTATACGCAACAGGGCAGCTCTGACGATGTACAGGAACACGCGGACGCGCCACCTGCCCGCCGAAGAAGCACGAAATATAGCGGGAGCGGATGAAGCTCTCCGCCATCTCAGGGTGCGGATACCCGGAGGCCATCACGGAACGCGCGCGCGGAAGGTTCGGAGACCTCGAGGCGCAACTATCACTGCTCATTAGTGTGCTCGGTCTTTCTTGGAGAAGAACCTGTGCTCTTAGGGCGGTTCAGCTCGTTATTCGAGGAACTGCAGGCTGGTAGTTGGAGGGGACGGACTCACCGCTCCCAGCCAGTGTAGACACCAACTCTCGATGTGGCGGGGACTTTACCCTTTACTGTCCGGGCCGTCGAAGGGAAACTGATGACAGCATATTCTTTGGCGAGGCGAAGGTTCCAGTCCAAGACTCCAAGTTACCAGCATCGAAGATGTATCGCTCTGTGGACACGCGTGCACCGCGAGGTATTAGGCACCAGTGCCGACTCCTGAAGAACGTGGCGATGCTCCTCGGAGGCTGGAACGATTCGCACGACGCACCAGGACCATAGAACACGAATGTGACGGTGTTCATGTGAGTTCCGCAGTCAGGGAGCGGTTGTAGATAGCACAAATACGAAGAAGTCGTCGCCAAGGCAGCGGAGGGTGGCGGGCGTCCCCAAACAGAGTTCAGATCGTTGGCGTGGTGGGAGTAGGCGAACAACAAGGGCTTCCGTTTTGAGAACCGGATCAGCAGCGTTCTTGGGCGCTAATGCCGTCTTCCGTCCGACAGGCTGTTGCGGCAGCGCGTCTCATCTAGAGGGTGGAATATATGGCTATCTGCCAGTTGGAGCACGGTGCGGCGAGTAAGGGGAATGGGTTGCCTCTCGGAGGACTCGGAGTCGAATGTACATCTCATCCTCAATAAACCAAACGACGCGCCCGGGGGCCGCAGGCGTGGCCAACAGTACACCGGAAGATGCCGAGGCGTGGTCCCGATCGGGATGCCACCTCTATCGTCGATCTCTGCCAACTCCTCTGGTCCTCCTTCCATGTTACGCTTTCTAACAGCGACAATCACTGCGCCAAATTCGCTCCTAGGATATACACCACAGGGTGTCCCACATGCGCTGGTTCAACTCCATGGGAAGCCCTGACCGTGGCCCATCATCTACATGCGCATCCTTAGCGAAGTCAATTCGGTCGCCATTTTATTAGGGAAGTCCAAGAACAGGTACGATATCATGTTCCTTGCCTGAGTTCGGAGCGCACATCTTCGGAATTCATTGCCAAGCTATGGGTTAATTTAGGATTTTGAATCTTCCTAAATTGACCCATAGCTCGACAGTGGAGCACCCCGTACATGTGTACTCAATGTTTCGGGAGCGGTGGCCTATATGATACTGTCAGCAGACTCGGAAGACAGTGTTGCAAAGGGTCACATTGCAGTAGCAACATCGGATACATTCATATCAGCCCTGACAATGAATTACAGGAATTGGCATATGCGCAACATAAGAGACTATGGGTTAATTGAGATTTGTGAATGCGGGGAGATCTGTGAAACATCGCTGTCGTGGCAGACCTCCCACAGGCGTTGGACGTCTGGCCATTGAATGAAAGCGCCTTGCGAGCGCGGGTACGGCGACGAGCCATCCATGGGCGGACCGTGTACTGGGACAAGGTATCTCATGGGGCCCTCCGTGTTGTCGTATTCCTGATTGTGAAGTTGGCCTGCGGCTGAGGCACAGCTAAGCTTGAGCGTCGCCGGACATGCCACACCCGAGCCGTCGTGGACGATCATCGACTGCGGGGGAAGCGTGGCCCCCTGATAGTGGGACGACTGTGCCGGATACCGCGCTGAATCTACGCGTGGGACGCTAGCTTGTGCGGCCCACAGCGCGGAATTGCGAGCCGGCGGTCTCTGTGCGGGGATGGCGTCGCGAGGGAGTCGGTGGTATAGATCTTGACGATCGCTGGCTGCTAAGGCCTGCGCTGCAAGGGAATTCTCGTGTTGGCGTCCAGAGTCCATGCTTGAGACTGGGCGCGGGTCGGAATTTCCGCCCAAAGAGTCGAGGTTGCATTCTTGAGCGCGCGGTGCAGTAAAGTGAGGGACATGCGCAAGGTGAGGATAGAACTTCGCGTCTGGGCGGCCGAGTGTCGCCTGCTTCGATGCGAGTATGTCGGTGTCGTGGACGGGAATCTGTTCCTTCTGCGGAGAGATCTCGTGCTTGCTGTCGATGGAAAGACGGTAGTATGCAGTGGCGTGCAAGTCGTCGGGCTCGGCAAGTATCCATTGGAGACGTCTCGCACTCGACGGACGATCTGCGGGTGGTGCGGGATAAGCTTGCTGCTGAATCGTCGAGAGCCGGCTAGGCGTCGGCGCGGGCACAGGATTGGTGGGAGTGCATCCAAGGCCTGCGTCGACTGCCTCATCAACCCCGTAGAACGCATTGGCGGCGGTGACGGACGGCGTTGTGGGTGCAGGGCGTGCGCGGCCCGGGTGCGATGCGGTGCTCGGGCGCATGCTATGGCCGTACATCTGAGGGTATGCGGCGACGAGGTACGATGCGCTTTGGGGTGCGCCATCGTCGACGCGAGTGGATGCGCGCCTGTCCGGGAAATGAGAGGCCCCGTGCGGAGGTGCAAATCGCGCCGGGTCGTCCACGACGGGGTTGAGCGATTGCGCGTGTATAACATTCCCCGCAAAGGTGGAAGCAAGGCTGCGATCGACCGTTCCGACTTGAAAAGAAGCGTCATGGTTTGGTTGCGGCGATGCGAAAAGTCGGCCGTCGCAGCCGCGCAACTCGATGTCGTGCTGCTCGAAGGTGTGCGCCTGGCGCGCGTCGCCGCCTGCCTGTTGGTGGCGCGTGCTGCTACCTTGAAGGAGAATATGAGCGGAGGGATCCTGCGCATTCTCGTCGAGGAAGCGCGGGCTTGGACGAGGATACGGTTGGAAGCGGGAGTCGTGGTAATGGCGGCGAGCATCATAGTAGCGCGCCGGTGGCGCGGACGCCTGCTGCACCTCAACGAGCGCCGACTCGGACGAAATCGCTGTCTGCGACTGGGTTGGGAGATGGTATGGCCGCTGCTGGGTGTGTCCATGCGAGTATGGCGGCTGGTAGTAGTTGTTGGGCTGGACAAACGGTGGCGCGACGGCGTGGACGTCTGTGGCGGTGCGAAGATGGGGGGCGAGATACGCAGGGGGACGGGTCATCGTTTGAACTGTAGCAGAAACTCAGTGAGGATCATAATCAAGCCGCCACTTGAACGCACCATCATGGCGGGCAACGAGGCGACCACCGAGTCCAGATGAAGTGTATCGTCGGACACCACCTCCCTACAAATGCAATGGTTAGGGAATGTGCAGATGACTGGTTTTGATACTCGCCTCTGCTCGCCCAGGTTCCTCAGCGGGGACAGGCACACATTCTAAGTCCATGTCGCGAATATCTGGCGCCAGGCCTAGACGCGCATATCGTTTATTGGTGGCGACTTTCCTGTTGATCTCCACTGGGTTCGAGTCAAAATTGACAATACCCTTTGGGTGTGTTACGGTCGCAGGACATTATGATTAGTGGCTACGTTATGTACATGCAATAGACGGCAACATACCGACACTGCATCATTGCCGAGCTGCTCGATAATAGCTTGCGGTTTCTTCATGCTCCTATTGGTCGTGAACTTGCATGTGTTGCGAGGGCCCCGGGAGTCCGAAGGTGGTGGCGATCTACTCGGCGGCATGTCGTGGATGTGGCGGTCTGCGTAATCGGAAGAGAGGTAGGATAGTACCAAGGGCACGCTCAAGCGGAGAATCAAGGAGGAGCAGACGCGGCGCTCTTGTACTTCAACCACCTGGCGGAGTTGTGTTTTAGTCCCAAGAAGCCACAGCATCAGGGCGTGCTCCGCGGATTCGCACACCGCACCGCTCCCGCACGTGTATCAGAATACGGAGAATATTCGTCTTCCTGTATTCTACAACAAGAACAGCCTCGGAAAGCGAGGCGGAGACGACTGAATGGACTAGTGTGCACGCTCCGAATACACAAAACGAGCTTACCTGGGACCCCAGCCGAGACCTCCTCGTGCTGCCTCGGAGCTTCCTGTCGGAACCAGCTTCGCCCGCATGTCATAAATCGTATCAGCGTGACTTCGTGTGATGCATCTCAGGATACATGACGGTAGGGGGGCCTTACTCTTATTAGTCTGGTTCATGCGGTGGAGGAGTGCGCTGACATTCTGAGTCGTCTCGCGAAAACCAACCAATCAGAAAAACGACAAAAGTGGCTTCAGTGTGCACATATCTGAACTAAACTTACTACCGGAAAGTGTCTTGGTTGAGCATACGGCTCGGAGTACCTAGCGTGTGGCGGCCACTGAGTCGGAAACGGAAACGTTGGTCAAATCCTTCTGGTACGCATATGGTTCCTGAGTTCGACGAAGTCCAAGGCTCTGGAGCAAGCAAGCAGGTAGTGCCTGAGCGGCGAGCAAAGAGCGGACATGAAGTTACAATTCTTCCCAGCAATGCTGTCAGGCGAAATACAGGTCCGTCTGCATATTCAGTGTAAGCGAGGGTCGAGGCGAGGTTAAACAAGGACAGCCCAATTCGAAAGAGTTGCGCGCGAGAGTATGGGCGCCTGCTGCAAGACTCTCTGGATTTTGCCTCAGACCGCGAAGTTGTTTAGATTCTGTCAGCTCTTCTGGAGACAATTGTTTGTAAAATGTCTTGCCAAGGGACAGCGCGCGCGCAGGTTGGCGGGCATGAAGAGTAGATGAGCGAGGGAGGATCGAACGGCGCGCGAGCCCGACAATACGCTACCGGAAAGTCCCGAGATGGGGACGAGATCCAATCGGGAAGGCCGGATCAGCTTCATTGATTTCAGTACTTCTCGTCCTTCGAATTCGCTGTTGCAGTCGTTCAACGTTCTAGCTGGACTGTGCCGCTAACTCTGCTAACCTTCTGGCGGCGTTCACTTTGTGCTATTTGGATCGCATGGCGTATCTCATACTCAGCTATCCTCTCGGCTGTTATCGTCACTTTGTCGGATGTCCCGATCGTGCCCTGCACATTCACAATCTCTGGGTGCTTCTTTGCCAAGCTATGGGTTTCTTTCGAGATCAGAGCACATTCGAAACATGCCCATAGCTCAGTCATAGAGCCTCCGCTACGCACGGGAAAATATGTCCATCGCGACACTGGCTTGCACGATGCCATTCGTATCAATCTTACACTGGTGAGTCGAGCCTATAGAGATGGAAATCACGGTATCATGCGAGGGGCCCTAAACATATGATGGGAAAGGATAGTGCTGGGGATATGAGGTTTTTTGAAGATATAGAAGGTGGGATGTTTCGGTGCTTCTTTTCCAAGCTATGGGTTGTTTCGAAAGTTCAGTACCTTCCGAATATACTCATAGCTCGGTGATAGAGCCACCATGCATGCGAAAATATGTCTATCAGGGCACTGGCTGCACGATACTATTTGTATAGATATCGGTGATTCGAGAAAGAGTAGTGTAAAAGTATATCTCTCGACAGAGGCATCACACTTGACATGCCCGTCGTGCAGTCCGAAATTCAATACACACCCTCAGTGACTCGGTCCGGCTGCTATCCTCCTTGAAGATGATCGGTTCAAAAGGATATATATAGTACGAGATTATGATTCTCCATCGCAGGTTTCCGCCGGTTCGTGGTCTTCGATCGCCGCCCGAGGCCATCAGGTATCATTGCTGAGCTATGGGTTATTACTTGGAACACTGCGCCAAGGAATGTCCCATAGCTCAGCATTGAAACACCTGATTATAACACCACACAATTATCGGCGCTCACACTTACATCATGGCGTCAGCAAGAGGATAGAAGTAATTGTCACAAACCAAGTAGAATTCGTATATATTTAGTTGAGCTCAGGAACGCTCAGGAACATACTGGCGGATGGAATAGAGCTCTGTAGGGATATGGGTAGTACTTGGAACCCTGTCTGTAAATTGGGTTGATTGTAGGTAGATCTGCGAAACTTCGACACCGAGGTTCGAGTCGCCCAGCCACTGAGTGAAAGCAGCTTGCGAGGATGTGTACAGCGACGGACCGTCCGTGAACGTACCGTACTCTGGGACTCCTGAGTATCCTGCGAGACCCTCGGTGCCGTCGTAACACCGCTTGTAAAATGGGCTCGTGGCTGAAGGGCTAAGTCCAAGCGGTGCCGCACATACGTTGTGGGTGGTTGGCCCGGGATGAAGTGCAATCCTCTGATAGTGGGCCGCCTGCGCCAGGTCCAGAGCTCGTGTCGCCAACAGCGGGGGTTCGGCGTTGTATGGGAGCTGTCCATGTTCTCCTTGACTCTCCTTGACGATCGTACTGCGATGAGGCCTGCGTCGCGAAGGCATGCTCGCGCTGACGATCAGCTGACAGCTCGGCGGGGAACTGCGGCTCATTCGGATTGCAGCCCACACCGCGATCCTGAGCATACGAGGAGGCGGATACACAATGTGTATATGCGTCTTGCGAGTACAGACCCATGTCTGAGTAGTTGAGTCCCGTCGGCTGCTCCGGTGCGAACGCTCCAGCGTCGTGGTTTGCCATCTGCCACCCCTGATGCAAGTAAGCCTCGCGCACGTTGTCGCCGAAGGATTGATCGTATGCAGTCGCCTGATCTAGAACGCCGGCCTGCGAGGTGTTGAGCTCAACGCGCGAGGGCGGAGACAGATTAGGAATCAACAGGAAACCTGCGGACGGGACGGATACAACTTGATGTTGATGTGCAGAGAGCTGGACGGGGGCAGCGATCGACGACTGGGATGAAGAAGGAGAGCTGGTATAGGGCGGCGCAGCATCCGAGACCACGATGTCGCCTAGCCTTTGTTGGGACGTCGCCTCGAGATACGATGGGCCATAGGACTCGGTGTTGCGCTCGAAACGGGAGTATCCTGCGTGCTGTTTTGAAGGATGTGAAGTCCAGTACGTAGGTGCAGATCGTGCATGGTTCTCATGAGCAAGGATCGGCGGCGGCGCAGGTGTAGCAAGCCGCGTAGTCTCCGCGAGAACTCCGACGGGGCTTCGGTCCTGAAGTGTCGCCTGGTAGTAGATGTTGTGGGATGGGAAAGGACGAGCATCGTGGTCGCGCGGCTCGGCACTGTTGCGTCCCTTGTAGTCATGCGCTCTGAACGCGTCGTCCACCGCGCGCCCATAGCGAGCGCCAGCACCTGGAGCGACAGTACGGTCAAAATGATCTCCCTCATTTTTATTGACTACGGGCGGGTTTGCATGGGGAGTTGTGGGCACGAATGCTGGCGAGGCCACCGCTCCTGCCAATGAAGAGTATGTGCTCTTCCGCACGGGGACCATGCGGTGAAGCATGTCGCGGTTGCCTGCGCGCGGCAAAGCCTCATGTAAAGAGCCGGTCGAAGGCGCCAGGTCCGACCCCGCGACGTCGTGCACGCGAGAATCCAGCGGAGCGAGCACATGGTCCATATCCTCGCAATACAGCTGCGGCCCTATCCCTGCGATCGCCGCCGACTGTGCAGAAGGGTTTTGGGATGGCGCGCGACTCGGATCGACGACGTGGAATGGGGCTGCCCCCTGAGCACCACCGCCGCGCAACGCGGCGTCGTCGAACCTGCCGAGAGCAGCGGGGCCCCGGAAGAACGGCGCATGACGGCGTCCACAGGGATCACAGGAAGGCGGATGGAGCGGCGGCGCGATGTCATCCTGCGATCCGAGTGCTTCTGGTACGCGTATGGCTCCTCGGTTTTACAAAGTCCAGTCAGTGTCCCGGAGCACTGGCAGGCGAGTAGGTGTTCGGCGAGCAAAGAGCGGACATGACGTTCTAAATCTTTCTATAAATGTTTTGAAGCGACATACAGGTCAGTCTGCATGTCCAGTGTAAGCGAGGGTTGAGACGGGATTGAACAAGGACTGCCCAATTCGGAGACGTTGCGCGCGAGAGTACGGGCGCCTGTTGCGTCGGCACCCAAGGTCTGGATGTTGCTTCGGATCGCGCTGCTACAGCACATTTCCAGACCTTCCACCGATTCTTTGAAGGAGAATCCACGAAAAATTGCTACTTGAGCAGCCACGCGCAGAGTTACATACGGTATAAGAGCGAGTTGCAAGTGGGAGTGGGCGCCTGCCGGAGCACCGGAAGGTGCTGAGACGGGCGATATCCTGATCGGGTACACCGCGAAACTGATTTGATGCGTTTTTGAGCTGGGCGAGCCGATGTTAGCGGAGCCCGATACAATACGTCTCCGCAATCTCCTAATGATGTCGGGTAAAGCTCAATTTATAGCAGCTTGTATTGAGATAAGGTCGAGAATGTCAAGGAAAGCTTCAAGGTCGCGATATCTCCTCGACCTCAGACAAAGCTCTTCACAGCTAGCTGAACCACCTCAAGCGACGATGGTCGCCTCAGCTGTCTTCGACACCTTCCTTCTCCATCCGCATTCATCCGGCCCCTACACCCGATGTTTTCCGCTTTCCCAAACATCACCAAACATGACA
>MNAD01001354.1:0-16084 GCA_001895945.1 Trametes pubescens | reverse complement strand
GTCGTATGCATTCGGAGAGGGAGTATACAAGACCTTCAGCGCACCTGAGAGTGGCCTGAGTCCAGGCGAGGTGAGCCTCATGATGGAACCGTTCCCCTGGAGCGTGCGATGCACGCCGGGTGTCTGCGTAGTAGCCATCGAAACGGCGGGGCCGCTGCGTCTTCTTGTCTCCGCCCCCCTCTCCGCTGCCCGTTGTACGTCGTTCACGTTCACCGCAAGAGCTGCTCCGGGACGAACTGCTGGCAGTTCACTCACAGTCCTGTCCGCCCTCTTGATATCCTTCTGTCACACGTCTCATACGCCGCTGGTCTGGACACCTCTGCACGCCCCGCACGGTCACGGCGACATTCCCTCGCTGATACCGAGGGCATTTAGGACGGTTGCGACATCTGTCGCTCCCACAGGGCTACACGCGTCGTCGACACACATAAAGGCTCCACGGTGCGTTCCCTCGTCTGCGTCGCCCTTTGGAAGCCCCCTCCCGGAGCTGACTCCCTTCGTTCGTCCTTCCAGTCTTTCGGTGTATTAGTTGCTTCTTTTTTTTGTCTTCTACACCCGCTGTGCGGCAGGTTCCGACGCAGGCATTGTCAACGTTGGTATTTGCGTGTTGCTGTGTGGATGAGCAGGCTCACAGCGGTTAACGTAGGTACCAGTGGTGCTGAGATCGGTGCTGCCTGAGCGGAAATAATGTATGTCACCTTCCCATTTACCATTTGCTCCCCGCCGACTGTTAATCCTAGCCAGTCGCAGTGACCCATTGGTCATCAGCAGGACTGTGTCGCTCCCGCACGCGTCGTCGACATATAACGGCCTTACGGTGCGCTCTCTCGTCTCCGTCGCTCCTCAAACTCCCCGCCCCAAACTGACTCCTCCCTTCATTCCGTGCGGTCGCCCTGTGTATAAGTTGCTTCTTCTGCAGCCACCGTGCGCTCGTAACATTCCCTTGGCCCTCAGCAGGACTGACCGTCTCGCCCACGAACACTCGCGCCGGCCCGCCCTTCGCACTTTCTCTTGGACTTCCTATAGAACGCGGTTTGCATGTCTGTCTCCGGCCGATCCAACTTCGGACTTCCCTCCACCCCTCGCGCACGATCCTTCGCGGCGGGACCTATCAGACAAGACATTCCTTCCCGTCCCCAGAGTTCTGCAAGCGATCGGCGCCCTCCTCCGTCTAGCTACAATGCGCCGCCGCCTCTGCCTAGCGACCCTCGGGTAGTTCGCCCACAGAGATCGTATACAAACCTACCTTCGGCCCCGTCTGGCAGCATGCGCTCTCGCTCACTTGACAGGAGCGCCGGACCCCGCCATGCTCCCTCGCGATCGGACCCGCCGCCTCCGCTTCCAGGTCTTCCCACATCTCGCAGGCTTATCCGTGCCCCCACGCAAAGCAGGGGTAATGGAGGTCTTCACGCTCCTACGCGATCGATCGATAGCTATGGCTATCGCAGGAGCGAGGATGTAATGTCCGATTCGGCCTCGTCGTCCGGTGGCTCTGGGACGTTCTCTCCTTTGAGCGCGGCATCATCCAGGACGAGCATGGACGAGGGGGAGATGCTGGAGGAGAAGGACAAGCACACCCCAGCGGGACACGGGTCGTCGCTCTGGTCGAGCATCACGGGCGTGGCGAGCAACCTGACGATTAGCGTCAGCAAGGCGTTGGCGACAAACGTCGCAGCTTATAGCGGCGAAGGTGCGTTCTTTTCTGCACCCCATCTCCATCTTACAGCAGCGGTTATTTACGGCGATGTGATATTTCAGTTACGCCCGTGGGAGGAGAGTCTCGCCTTACGCGCGCGATGAAAGCATATCATATTGAGAAGGCTCGCGACCCGGCAGACCTTCCTGAGTGGCTCTTCGACGAACGCGAACGGGGCGTGCGCGGCCATCAAACATCGCCGGCCCCTCGTTCTCAGGAGCTGGAAGTGCCCACCACGGAACCCGTCGCCCTCTCGCGCTCCATGACCACCGCACGGAGGGACGAAGTGCCAATGCCACCCCGTATCGTGCGCGGCCCCACCCTCGCGGACCGCCGGGCGAACGAGAACAACGCAGGCAGCGAGGAGCACGTCACGAAATCAATGGCGCGTCTCCGTGCGCTGCGGGATGCGAAGCGTAACGCGAAGGTGCACTTCCACGGCGGCGACGAAGACGAAGAAGATTTGCAGCCTGCGCGCCCAGTTGCACCGGAGCGTCCGGAGCGTTCTTCAGCTCGTCCTGCTCCTGCTTTTGCTGCTTACGGCGCTTCTGCGCCGATCCCGCCGCCTGCGAGGAACGTCCCCGTATCAACGCAGCCCCCGGAGCGGCCGAGGGGCATGCCGGCGCCTCTTGGCGCGGGCGCCCCTCTCGGGGGTCGCGGACGGCAACCGCGAATGGGGTTGCCGTCGGGGGTGCGCCCGGTACGAGCGTAAAAGCTGGCCCTTGCACGGCTCCGGGATGGTGGTTCAATTAGAGATGGATGAATGGATGATACTACTATATTGGTGAGGGGAACGCGTGTCGCGCCTGCCTGTGCCACTTACATGCCTCCTGCACGCGTCGAGATGGACGCGCACAGGTATCGTGTTGGGGTCTTGGTGGGATGGCCGGTGCGCAGTGCGATTGTGGTTGTTGTGATAGATGTTGTGTATGCGGGTGGCGGGCGGCGGGCGGCGAGAGGGGTGCATGTACATAGACAGAGAGAGAATATATTTTGTGTGCACCCGAGACAGACTGGCGTGTGCGCGGGGACACGCTGGCGTGGGCGAGTGTGTTCGCGGGTGGCGGTGCGCAGTGGCGGTGCGCGAGGGCGAGGCGGCGGGACTTGGGCTTGAGTGTGCGGGTGGCGGAACGCGGACTGTGCCCTGCACGGACGATCTCGCTTGGAGCATTTCTGCCTGCCGTTCAGATCTCCCGGATGGATTGACGTCCTCTGCGTGAATTCTAGTGGCTAGTAGACCCTGTAGAGGAGTCTACGGGGTGCTCTATGGAGGTTCTATGGGCAGGGGGAGACGGGGCTCATTCTCGCACTCTGGCTGGCTGGAAAACGCACGAGTCTCGCATTGTGGGCTACAGGTACTAGGAGTAGTGCTACAGCAGATTGTCCGCCAAAGACATCCGCAAACCACCCGTCCACAACACTTCGCGCAGGAGGGGGACACGGGCGCTTATGATAACATCACTCGAGACTGCAGAGTCCCGCCGCCACCGTCTCCCTCGGCCTTGCACCTGCGTTCTGAGTGCGCTACATGCTCGCTCAGAGTCGATTCCGCCATCTATCAGCTCACAAAGTCAGCTGGAACCTGCGGGAAAACATGCAGTACTGTACTCACTCTCTGCCATCCGCCCGACAGCGTGCCGGTGTTTGTTGCACGCCCTGTACCATGAATTTCACGTCCCCGCTACCCAGTGGGAGGCCTTGCCACCCGCGCGGGAGGTTGAAGATAACCTCTGGCCAGCCAGGAAGTGGTCCGGTGTGTATACCGTGCTCGAACCCTTGCGTGCACCCTGCAAATCCCAGAACATCCGTTGGATGCCAGCCGCGCGTGAGAAAGCGGTACGTACCGTCGTTTGTTCGCGTCGTTGGGTGCGCCCGCAACAACCCGGTGCCTGCACTCGTCGTGTCTGCTGCGCGCATGCGCACGGGGACTCTGAAATGCGAACGGGAGCCGCTCGGTGTGCTCAAGACGTCTCTGACACTGTGTACCATGTAACGGCCCTCACGTACAGCCTGTGGATCCGGGAAAGTCAGTGCTACGCCATAGACTACATGTGGGAGACCTACCACACATGCCGCCTACTCCCAGGTGCGTTCGGGACACATGGTGTACGTCCACGTGCGTAGAACACACCCGGGAGGTGGAATTACCCACCCTGCAGCCTTGAGCTCTCGCACGGCCGGATCGAGTCTGCGGGAGGTTAGAAGAGCTCGATGAAGGCGCCTCCCATGTTCGAGACGTTGGCCGGCGCTGGAGAACTGCGTGAGACTCGAGGTTAGCCGACGATCAATAAACAAGCACTTTTCTCACCTGTTCGGCGCCCTCGGAAGCGCGGCATAATAGTCCCATCCGCAGTGTCCGGAGGGACTCTCGCACGAGCGGGAGCGCAAGAAGACGCCCACGCGAAACGCGCAGAGTGTGCCAGCGGAGCGCAATATTCCGTCTTCCAATCGCCCATGGTCGGGCAACGCATGCGGGAGGGGTGATATGGGCACAGAGGAGGTGCACTGCTCGCCCGCGAGATGACTTCGCGATCGAGCGGAGACAGGCGCCTATTCCGACGCAGCCCGAAATCGACTAGGATGTCAGAGTCTTGCCTCGACGCGACACGTCGTGTCTCTTCTTTACCCCACGTCCTCTGTCCACGCTCCCGTCGTCCCTCTTTCCCGCACACTCCCTCTCCAGACGTCAGGCCAAATGCACAATCTGCAAGCCCGGAGAGATCAGCGGGAACATCAGATCCGCAGAAGGAAAACGGTACGTACCCTTGCTCGTCCGCACCGACGAGATCATCGCACACCAATGGGCCGCCCGTCAACGTGTGGCACCTGGAGTACGGAATGGGGCTTGCATCCAACCGCTGCCGCTCGAGATGGCAGCCTGCGAGATAAGGTGCATCGGCGTCGAGGGTGTCGCGTGGCCACATGCGTGGATCCGGATAGAGCTATGTAGAAAATAAAAAGGTGAGTGAATGCCCCCGCAGAGGAGAAGGGCAGCCACGCACACCGCGAGGCGACTTTGCCCTTCCAGACGTCATTGGGCGCTTATTTGGACGTCGCTCAAAACTCCAAAGTCTCGCGCCGCCCTCGTTCTGCCCTTGCTCGCTGGCCTGAGATTGATTCGGACACGCTATTGTGTCGATAGCGCGGCCCGCGAATGACACAGATCATCGTCATCCGCCCCTGACCCGCAGCGCCAAGTCCGTGATCTGCGAAGCTGAAATACTAGTAAGTCAGCCGTTCGAGTAAACCAAAGGTACAATAATGTGTGCCACGTACCGTGTCCGCGTTGCACTCCTGGAACATCCGCAAAGCTTGAAAAGGTATGTCCTAGACGAGGAACGCGTGCTCATGTCCATCGCGAGTGCCGAGCGTGCCGGACGTGGGACTCGGAACTTCTTGTGTGCATCGTGATGGGAGCGTGTTCGTCCACCCGGTGATACTAGCAGTGAGGATGCGCAAGATATGAAGGGCGAACAAAAATAATGGGGGAATGTGGGGACGGTTGTCAATGCGGCCAGGAGGAGATGCAGTGCCGCTCAAGTGCTAGTGAGCCTCCACGCCGCGGATGCCCTTGGTGAGCGGGGCGCTTATCGGACCACACGCGATCAAGCCGGAATCGCGCGCGGTTCCTTCACTCTGCCCCACGACCAGTCTCCAGCCCGGCTTCTTCGCCCTCGCACTGGGTGTCATGGTCTGCATTCGAAACAACACGACCACAGTTCTGCAACACTACTGATGTCAGCCAACAGTGCACGAGCATGCACACGTGCAAGGCAGTCAGTTCACGTACCAGGCGCCCAATTCGAGCTCGTCAACGGTGAGACGCCGACCTGCTTTCCCTCCTCGTGACCTTGCTTCCTTCGACCAGACTTGCTAACGAGTGTCCGCGATGGATGTAGGGACGTCGTGCATTGCCATAGAAGTGGCCGCGTCGCTCCTAGGTGCCTCGCGTCCACGCTGCCGGGGGCGAGCACGTGCTAGACCGATAGGGTGAGTAGCGGGTCTTGATTTTTGTATGGAAGACGTCTGGACGTGTCTGGGGCTTGTGCCATCTGCTTGTGACTGACATGGTCGGCGTGCGGGTGCCAGGCACAGATCGTGCACGCATGAACGGCCTGCAAACTGTTCCATCAGTGTGCAGCTCTCCATATACTAACCATAAGTGACTTACCAGGGGCGCACGGTGGTCAAAAAGCACATTTGAGAGGCTCACGGGACTGCCCGACTGCGAGGAATGTGTTACATGGCAGTGTGGGAGGTGCTGACTAGGGAACCATAGCAAGTGCTGTGTACTCACCATTCTTGGTACGACCGCCGCTGACATACAGAATGGCAACCTTGTTGTTGCTAGAGCATGTCCCTAGCTCCGAGCAGGCTGCAGAGGATGGCAGGGCGACACATCGGCGGGAGCAGTGGTGGGAAGAGAGGGATAGGAAAGTGAGGTGGGAAAGGAATGATGGGTGGGTGAGATGGCTGGACGCTGCAGGAACAGGTGAGTGTGCAAAGTCAGGGATGACAGGCGTGCGACGCGCCCTCGAGCGCTGCGCACGATCTAGACAGAGCGGGAGACTCAAACGTGAAAATCTTGAGCTGTGCCGCGTGCGGAACAGCGTGAGTGTCGCGAAGCGGCAGGAGTTTCGGGGTTTGCGCGCGCCGTGGTTTGATGCTCGCCTGTACGTAGTCTCTCACCATTCCGTACACTAGGCCAATATGATCATCGGGCTCATGGATACGGCGTGATCGGCATTCTGGTCGCTCAGGGAGTGTCCCCAGTTAGGGTGCACTATATTCCCTTCTTACGTTCTGAGTTCTGATGTACACACGTCAACCACGCCTCTAGGCTCGCGGTCCCTGTAGTAATTCCGGGTGGGATGTTCAGGCATGCTCCCTGGATGGCCTCGCTTCCTCAGAAGTGGAAAGGCCAGCCTGAGGAAAACTTGAGTGTGCAGCAGTGTGCTACTCGCTCAATTTTTCCTCGCCTCTTCCACTTCTGCATCTTGTGTCCTATTGTAGCCTGGCACTCCGATTTGTAGAACAGAACAAGTATAATATTTTCAATTCAGATATGAATTATTCCCCACACAAAGGTTTGCAGGGACTCGCAGATCTCAGATAGGATTTCGATCAGGCTGGCGCTACGATCGGCTGAGCCCTGGGCCTGCAGTCGAGATTTGCGAAGACGTCACCGATGTGCTGGTTGCAAGCGAGCTGACACTGAACACCATGCATTCGTGCTACAAGATTGTCGAGCTAGGACCGGTCGTGGAGAGAGCACACGATAGAGTGTGAGCACTGAGCCCGAGTGAGTGAGTGAGTATGCCTGCCTATTTGGGCAAGAAGGATGGGAGCCACCCAATGCGCGCGCGGCCTGCACGCTCGCTTGTTTGACTCACTGCATCTTCTCTTTACGGTTTCAACGCCTCTTGGCTTATGGACCATCCTGTGTATATCGGCTCCCATCTCATACTGGCCAGGTACGCGAACTCCGGTCACTGTCCGCCTGCGTGTAACTTTCAGACAAAGTTTTCAGATCGGTTGCCATGAGGCCTGGGAGTCTCTAAGCACAAGCCGACATTCCTCGAGCACCACCTGTTATGAATACTCCATTCGAAAACCAGCACAGTACCCCTTGCATGAGAGTACCAGCAGGCACCTGTGCGTGCTGGGCATCATTTTGTACCAGCCGGGTGGGGCTCAAGCAAGTTCGAGTCCTAGTAGTGCAACTCGATACTCTAGTTTGATACTGGATCCGCCGGTGTCTACGATTTGTACATGCGATCGACGCGCCCTCTCGCGCATGGAGACAATATACTTACATTTCCGGAGTTTGATAGCATCAACAATTCGCGTACAGCGTTAACTCCGTCAAGGGAGGAAGATTGGGGTGGTTCAGCAGGCGGCCACCGCCAGGCTGATACGAAGCCATCAGGATACATACTGTCTGTAAGAATTTACGACTTGGATCATGGCGCACTCGCGAGTATGCACTCGCAAATGCTGAATCACACGGAACTCTGGGCTTCCTGAGTGCATAGATTTGGTCGCAGGCACCCTGGGTGTTGGGTGCCTACTAGTGCGATGTTGCAGACCGACACCGACTGCTCTGATGGACAAGGCTCCATTCCCCGAGTGACATCATACTCATGCCTACATCTCATGTATGGGCTCGAAAGCTGCAGCGCGGGTTGTGTCTTCCATTTGCTTGAGTTAGAGTTGACCGTTGGGCGGGCAGCCAGACAATGCGTTCATAATGCTCGCAATGCCTCATGATGTATGTTCTTCTTCAGATTCCCGCACTCCATTCGCTCGACTCACTACTCTCATAGGCTCTGCATAATAAATGTGCCCTGCACACGAACAGGCGAGCACAATATATATGGTTCAGGCCTCATCAAGCACATGTCTGCCCAAGACCACTTTGTAATGGTCAGTTGTGCTCCATGGCATTGACCTATATGATCCCGGTAGGGGACAGAACATTGCTGCAGAACGACTAAAATATATTGTACTATCAAGTGTGAATGTGCAAGCAAAGGCCCATGAGCCTTCGGACGGCCGCTCCCTGCACTGAGGTCTCCCACTAGACTTCCGAAACCCCTTTGCACCAAATTCACCACTCCCCCTTCGGCGGATACGGAAAAGAGCACCGTAGGCAGTACGTTAACAAACCCACGACGGCGGCGGCCCTGACCGCTTGAAACGAAGGCAGTTCCTCACCGAGCGCCCACTATCAGAAGCGAGCGCGTCCCTCGAGACCAGCACACAGAATTGCACCACATCGCGTAGGTATGTTCACCCTCCCGCGGTACGTCCGTACGCACCTGTTCCCGCTGACCCCGTTGTCCTCGGCTCATCGTGTCGCTCTGTGGTTGGCACACCGCTCAGCGGGCTCGGTGCGTCCTTCCGGTCTTCTCGTAAGATGGCACTGTTCCGTTCGTAAGCAGCGGTATCCATACGACGGAGGATGGCTTGGATCCGGTAGATGGTCAGTGCACGGACCCGGGACGGCCCTAAACTACGACGGGATAAGTACGGGTCTGCGTGCAACGCGGGCGTACTCACCTTTCACTCTCCGCCCTCTCCTCCACCTCCTCTCTTTTGCCATCTCGCCGCCACTCTCTCGCCGCCGCCGCCACCTCGCCTCTGCAACCTCGCCTCTGCCCCCTGGTTTGATCCTCACCCTGCTTGTGCCTCCACGCCGCCTGCCCCGATCCCGCCCGCAGGCCGCACTACTCAAGAGGTACGTTGTAGAACCATGTGCGCAACCTGTGACTCACCACTCACCTATTCCCTGCTTCCAGCTCGCCCGCACAGAACTCGAGGGTACGTGCATCGACCTTGACTTTGCCCGTCTTGCAGCGCTGCTTGGTCTCGCACACACATGACAGGTCGCCTATTCCGACCATATTAGTTTCACGCAGCCTCGGCACCGTTCGGTACGTGAGTGGCTTCTGGGGAGCGCAGCCGCTGACTTCTGTCATCGTAGACCCGCCGGCGGAACACTCGGCTTCAAGTCTCGACTGGCGGTGCACGTACCATGCCCCACGTAGTCTCGACACCCACTCTGGCAGGCTGGGGCTCGCACAGCCCACAGCACATGCTACAATTAGGTGAGTACGGCAGCCTCCTAGACTTGGATCTCTACTGACTCTGCTTGCTGCTCCCAGGACAACGTTGCGAGGGTTGTGTCGTGCTCCTCCTCAATCACGCCAACGGTTGGCTAGCTGCAGCGCGAGGCGAGCGCCGCACGGCGGGTCTTGCGTGAGCGGGCATGCGCGGCGCACGACCGCGAGGCGGTACAATACTGTACAAGTCCAGGACGACCGCGCGCACGCTTTCCCCGTGCGCACATTCCCCGCACGCCCACAGGACCGAGTCGAGTCTGCAGCAGCCAAAGGTGAGCCACTCCGAACCTCCTGAAGAGATAAAGACTTACCTCCTGTGCAACAGCCGCGTGCGCTGTGCTGGGACGCGCCGCCGCCGGTTCGCGTCACGGACGACGACCGCGGCGCGTAGCAGAGCATGTTACAAGGGTGCGCATCGTACAAGCTCGGTACAGCGCCGGGCACGTCAAAATATCGCACCCGGCCTCTTGAAACGCGACGACGCATCCCGGGACACGCCTGTCCCGGGGCAGGGCGTCTGGTAAGTGCACCCGTGCATTGTTGAAGTCGCCATCGCAGGGGGCGGCCTCACGAGTGAAGACGGTAAGCACCGTCGTCTTGCTGTGTCTCCCCGCCGTACCCGACGTGTTTAATCCGTTCCACAGCCCTGCATACGGCACATGTCTCCCGGGACGGTCCTGCGAAAGTCCTGGTGAGTCAAACAGCTACGCGCACTGAGCATTCACTGTTGGCTCACCTCTCAGGTCGTCGCTTCCGCGCAGTGCGCTCCTCACCGCTCGCGGCGCGCCCACAGTCATCTCTCGACGACGCTTGCCGGACTGAATCGGGAGCCCGGCACTCGCAGGTGAGCGCGCCCGACTCGAGCTTGCGCGAGGCACACGGATAGCTGACCTGGTACGTGACAGCCACCTGCAGAGGCTCGCTGCCGCCGGGCGCAAGTCGCCGGTGACACGTGCGTCGTCTCGGCGCGGAGGCAACGCGCGGGACGGAGACGACGACGAGGCGGGGACGTGAGGCACGGTCGGAGAGGGGGCTGGACACGAGTATATAACGGTACTATGTAGCTACGTACATGGGGGAGGCTGTCTCGAGCGGTGGAGACGGCGCGGGTGCGTCGCCGCGTCGACCGGGTGCTCTCACCCGGCTCGTGTGCTCGCTCGCAGAGCGGAGGCGGCCGTGCTCGGTCCCGGGGGCGGGCGGACGAGTTCGCGGAGAGGTAGGTGGGCGGCACAGTACTGTGGGTGCCGTCAGTACGTGGTCGCGCGTACCTCCCACGCTCGTCAAGCATTTTCCGCGTACGCGGACGACGTCTGCGCGCGGCGCAACGTACACACGACCGAGGTCGTGTGCAGGAGGAGTGCGTCGCTTGCGGGGCTCGGAGGACCGCGCCGGACGGCGTCTCGGCGTGTTCGACGACGCGGTCCCCCGCACTGCGCTGCGTGTCCACTCGTCCCCCGCGCTGGTACACAGCGGAGGACAGTGCGGGGAGTGCACAGGGGTGCCCTTGCCGAACGGCGCCGCGGGAGGAGCCCTGGACGTGCGGGTACGCCCGTTTTGTCGATCCCGCCGTGCCAGCGCCCATGAAATCGCCCATCTCCGGCGATTTTGTACCTCGTCGTATCGCTCCGAGACTCCGTACGGGAATGCGTCCTGTGGCATGGAGGTGCGCTGCGACGTTTTTGTGCGCCCCAGGCGCGATGCCGGTGCGCGAGCGGGGCGACAAGCCCGCGGTGGGAGGCGACCTCGTACCTCGTCGGGCTCGTTCCGCGCACGTTGGCATCGCGGCCACGTCGTGCACGCGATGTAAGAGGTGTCTAGGGAGCCACGATCGCGTTGTAGGCCGTGACAGCCATAGCGCCAGCGGTCTCGCCCAGTGTCGGGCCCCGTGGTGTCGACCGTGGCGCAGCGAGAGGTTCCGGCAGAGAACTCGTCGGGCGCGCTTGCAGTTGGACGCAGTCGACGCGAGACGTGCACGGGAACGCCTCTGCCAACTTCCATGGCCGGCGGACGCGAGGGGCGGGCGGGACGCGGATTTCGGCGACGCCGCGGTGAGATCGCCCATGAAATCGCCCGAAACCGCCCGATTTCAACCTCCTCGAATCGAGCCGAACTTTTGTGAAGAGACGCCCCTTGGTGCAGGGGAGTGTGCGGTGCAGTTCATTTGCGGCCTCGGTGTGATGCCGGCGCGGGAGGAGGATGGCGAAGTGCAGGCGGGGGGCGCCCGCGTACTTCGCCGAGGCCGTTCCGCCCGCGGCAGCCGCTTGAGCGTCGTGTCCGCGGTTCTCCAGGAGCAGCCTGTGTACTCGTATCGTAAACGGGGCATCGCCGCTCGATGGGGCGATGTCGAGATGTGCTCGTCGACGCGAGGTCGACCGAGCCGCCGCGGAGATGTCGAGCGGCGTCCTTGACGTACGCGGCTGCACGCGATGGGAGACGCTTCCAGACGGCCACGGCCGTGTGTCCACCAAGTCGTGTGGCCAACGGACACGGGGGGCGGCCGGTACGCAGGTGTCTTTGACGTCGTCGTCGATGTGACCAATGAAAATCACCCGAAATCGCACCTATTTTTTCTGCCCGGATCGCCGCGAAGCTACTTGGGTATATGCACCCCGGTGCCAGGAGTGTGTCGTCGCAATTGCAAGGGTGCTGCGTGCGGCGGGGAAGCGCGAGAGGGGTGGCAAGCGGGCGGCGGGGCCACAGTGTCGGCGGCGTGCACGGCGCGGGACGTGTGCGGCGCGGCTGTGCTTGTAGGGCGTGCGTCGTGTATGCGTGCCGCATGCGTAAGACACGTGTAGGGAGTGCGGGCTCGCTCGCTCAGTGATGTGCGCGGACGTGGGCGCAGGTGCCTGGTGCCCTCGTGGTGTACCCTCATCTGGCGCTGCTGGCCGTCCCGAGTACGTCGTGGACGGTGCAGGGAGGTGGTATGATCTTGTTGAGGGTCTGTAGCGGTCTTGCCAGAGGATTCTGAGTCGGTCCTGCGCATTCTTGTGTGCGGGCGCCCTGAAAATGGGACGTCGTCAGCACAGTTCCCGTCCGAGAGAGCTGGAAACGCACCCGATAGAAGAGGGACATTATACTCGTCGCACGGCATACAGTCGAAGTGCGCCCGCGGAGCGCCGCGACGGTTGGAGAGATAGAACGCCCTTGGGATAGCCCCACGGGGCGGACGGCGCGCCGCACGGAGATCGTCCGCGGCGTCTTCGTGCATGCGGCGGCGCAATCGTCAGGGCGTGACGAGCATATACCGAGCATGTAGGATGGGGACGTCGAGGGGCGCGACTGGCAGACGTCGGTCTTGGGGGCGCAGCCTGGGCGTGCGAGGAGTGTCAGCGCCGTCACGACCGCAATTTTGCGGGACATCGCAAACGGCGTCGTGGGATTGTTGCGACGGTATGCACGCACGTATTTCCATAGTAGACACAGTGCGTACGGCGCGATGGGGTGCGGGCGCACGCGATTTAAGGCGCGGGCGGCCTGTAAATGGGAGACTGTCAGCGCAGTTCGAGGCGGGCGGGTCTGCGAACGCACCTGATTGAAGCGATACGCAGTCTCTACGACGTCGTGCGTAACGCGCACGCGCCAGTGCGAGTGTTGCGGCGCGAGAGCTCCTGAGCGGGAGGGGAGTTTGGAATGACGCCGCTGCCCAGCCCGGGGTTTTGATGCGCCCGACCAGCGGCGTTGCGGGAAAGTCGGGGCTGTATGCGTGCACGAAGTACGCACGCTGCGGGCCTAATGTGTGCATAAACCGAGCGGGTATTTGCGATTCAGTGCGTCGGCGTGCTGTATATCGAGCGCTGTGAGTGCCATTCGCAGCGGGAGAGGGCGCGAACGGACATGAATTGTGCGTATGGTCGCCTCCATCTCGTCGCACCAATCTGGCGAGCAACGGCGAGGGGAGGAGGATGCGACTTGTCTTGAAATGCCGAGAAGGAGGGCAGCAGAGTGTCCGCCATGGGCGGCGCAGGACAGCAGCGACATTTTCGCAACTCACTGTACAGATTCATCGCAGGCCCAGCTGTCGATCGCAGTAGATTACAGGCGGGGCGTCGTGGACTAGCGCACTGGGCGCGAGCGGGAGAGGACGGTGCGGAGGACAGCACTGCGCAGCGCTGCTAGGAGTGCGCACAGCAGACGAGTTGGCAGAGAAGAGCGAGGTTGATCCAAGGGCGACCGAGGGAAGGCGCGCGGAGAGACTGAGCGAGCGAGCGAGAGAGCGGTGAGTGAGTGAGTTGTACCGAGTTGTCTAATCGAGCGGTGAGCGAGAGGGCAGCAGCGCGCTTCTGGCGTTACGTCATCATGAGCCACGGCCCGCCACTCGCCTCGATCGCGCCCTCCTCCGCTAGTCGGGCGTCGTCCACCACAGCGCGCGACGTCGTATGCATTCGGAGAGGGAGTATACAAGACCTTCAGCGCACCTGAGAGTGGCCTGAGTCCAGGCGAGGTGAGCCTCATGATGGAACCGTTCCCCTGGAGCGTGCGATGCACGCCGGGTGTCTGCGTAGTAGCCATCGAAACGGCGGGGCCGCTGCGTCTTCTTGTCTCCGCCCCCCTCTCCGCTGCCCGTTGTACGTCGTTCACGTTCACCGCAAGAGCTGCTCCGGGACGAACTGCTGGCAGTTCACTCACAGTCCTGTCCGCCCTCTTGATATCCTTCTGTCACACGTCTCATACGCCGCTGGTCTGGACACCTCTGCACGCCCCGCACGGTCACGGCGACATTCCCTCGCTGATACCGAGGGCATTTAGGACGGTTGCGACATCTGTCGCTCCCACAGGGCTACACGCGTCGTCGACACACATAAAGGCTCCACGGTGCGTTCCCTCGTCTGCGTCGCCCTTTGGAAGCCCCCTCCCGGAGCTGACTCCCTTCGTTCGTCCTTCCAGTCTTTCGGTGTATTAGTTGCTTCTTTTTTTTGTCTTCTACACCCGCTGTGCGGCAGGTTCCGACGCAGGCATTGTCAACGTTGGTATTTGCGTGTTGCTGTGTGGATGAGCAGGCTCACAGCGGTTAACGTAGGTACCAGTGGTGCTGAGATCGGTGCTGCCTGAGCGGAAATAATGTATGTCACCTTCCCATTTACCATTTGCTCCCCGCCGACTGTTAATCCTAGCCAGTCGCAGTGACCCATTGGTCATCAGCAGGACTGTGTCGCTCCCGCACGCGTCGTCGACATATAACGGCCTTACGGTGCGCTCTCTCGTCTCCGTCGCTCCTCAAACTCCCCGCCCCAAACTGACTCCTCCCTTCATTCCGTGCGGTCGCCCTGTGTATAAGTTGCTTCTTCTGCAGCCACCGTGCGCTCGTAACATTCCCTTGGCCCTCAGCAGGACTGACCGTCTCGCCCACGAACACTCGCGCCGGCCCGCCCTTCGCACTTTCTCTTGGACTTCCTATAGAACGCGGTTTGCATGTCTGTCTCCGGCCGATCCAACTTCGGACTTCCCTCCACCCCTCGCGCACGATCCTTCGCGGCGGGACCTATCAGACAAGACATTCCTTCCCGTCCCCAGAGTTCTGCAAGCGATCGGCGCCCTCCTCCGTCTAGCTACAATGCGCCGCCGCCTCTGCCTAGCGACCCTCGGGTAGTTCGCCCACAGAGATCGTATACAAACCTACCTTCGGCCCCGTCTGGCAGCATGCGCTCTCGCTCACTTGACAGGAGCGCCGGACCCCGCCATGCTCCCTCGCGATCGGACCCGCCGCCTCCGCTTCCAGGTCTTCCCACATCTCGCAGGCTTATCCGTGCCCCCACGCAAAGCAGGGGTAATGGAGGTCTTCACGCTCCTACGCGATCGATCGATAGCTATGGCTATCGCAGGAGCGAGGATGTAATGTCCGATTCGGCCTCGTCGTCCGGTGGCTCTGGGACGTTCTCTCCTTTGAGCGCGGCATCATCCAGGACGAGCATGGACGAGGGGGAGATGCTGGAGGAGAAGGACAAGCACACCCCAGCGGGACACGGGTCGTCGCTCTGGTCGAGCATCACGGGCGTGGCGAGCAACCTGACGATTAGCGTCAGCAAGGCGTTGGCGACAAACGTCGCAGCTTATAGCGGCGAAGGTGCGTTCTTTTCTGCACCCCATCTCCATCTTACAGCAGCGGTTATTTACGGCGATGTGATATTTCAGTTACGCCCGTGGGAGGAGAGTCTCGCCTTACGCGCGCGATGAAAGCATATCATATTGAGAAGGCTCGCGACCCGGCAGACCTTCCTGAGTGGCTCTTCGACGAACGCGAACGGGGCGTGCGCGGCCATCAAACATCGCCGGCCCCTCGTTCTCAGGAGCTGGAAGTGCCCACCACGGAACCCGTCGCCCTCTCGCGCTCCATGACCACCGCACGGAGGGACGAAGTGCCAATGCCACCCCGTATCGTGCGCGGCCCCACCCTCGCGGACCGCCGGGCGAACGAGAACAACGCAGGCAGCGAGGAGCACGTCACGAAATCAATGGCGCGTCTCCGTGCGCTGCGGGATGCGAAGCGTAACGCGAAGGTGCACTTCCACGGCGGCGACGAAGACGAAGAAGATTTGCAGCCTGCGCGCCCAGTTGCACCGGAGCGTCCGGAGCGTTCTTCAGCTCGTCCTGCTCCTGCTTTTGCTGCTTACGGCGCTTCTGCGCCGATCCCGCCGCCTGCGAGGAACGTCCCCGTATCAACGCAGCCCCCGGAGCGGCCGAGGGGCATGCCGGCGCCTCTTGGCGCGGGCGCCCCTCTCGGGGGTCGCGGACGGCAACCGCGAATGGGGTTGCCGTCGGGGGTGCG
>MNAD01001353.1:78436-234658 GCA_001895945.1 Trametes pubescens | reverse complement strand
GAAATGCACCAGACCTTCTGGCGTGCGAGCTCAAGCGCCGGAAGGTGTGGGAACGAGACTAGTAGAGTACGGGTGGTCTGCGAACTAGAACACACGCAGGTGAAAGTAGATTATGTAGATTAGTCCGACAGCTGTACGGTAAATATAACCCTCCGTCCCTACTCCTCCTCATCATCGTCGTCTGCCTCTAGATCTGGTGCAGGTATTGCCTCAGACTCACCAGAAGCAGCTGCGCGCAGTCGCGCAGCCAACTCCCCATTCTGTGCGAGAAGCATGGCGACGCCAAACCAAATATACCCCGTTGTTGCCAGCACCGACCCTGCGATGAGACCCCACCTCCAGAGCCTGTACCGTCGCTCGATTTGCTGCGCCTCCGGCGAACTCGCAGAAGTCGCTCGGTGGGCTGTCGGCGTGCGTGGCCAGGGAATGAGGCAGCGGAGAGAAGACAGCCAGTTTTGTTGGACGGTTGGCGGGAATGGCACGTTAGACGGGAATGCGGCGGAAAGCACCGCGTGACAGTGGGAGGTGAGGCGCGGGAAGGGCTCGAGTGCGGTGGTGACGAGAGGGTCAGGAAGGGGGAGATTGAGAAGGAGGTGCGTGTGCGCGGCGAACACGACATCGAGAGTTGTTGGACTACACACTGGTTAGCTGATGTTTCGAAGACACAGCCGTTCTACTCACATCTCGCTACCGTTGAAGAACTGGTGGTCTCCCAGCAGCTTGTCGTACACCTCGAACAAAGCCTTCGCTTTCTCCACGACCTTGCCGAAATTCGGTTACTAGCGCTCTATCAAGGCAGAAGTCCACACACCTTCTCGCGCTCAAAACTCTTTTTAAAATGCTGTATTTGCGCAGTGGGCCCAAGTTTGAGCTTTTTCCGCCTTCCAAACAACACTCGGCGCTGTTCCTCCTCTTCCTCCTCTTCGTCTTCGGGGACGTCCCAAAGCTCGACCGCCTGAAGCCGCGCCTTATGCGACGCTCGTAAACGGTTTGGAACGTAGTAGCGTTGCGGAACGGGCAGCATGGACACGAGAGCGGGTCTGGTCACACCCGCCCAGTTTTCTTGTAGAGAGTACAACATATGGTTCTAGGACAGAGGCTAAGAAACAGATGTCGAAGCTTATCAAGAAGACTTACCAAGAGATCACCATAACAGGACTCGACGTGCGCGATGCGCGCTGTCAGCTGTGCAGCCTGCACCGGGCTAAGTCCAGCATCCAGCTCTCGTGCATGGCGGAGTTTGCGGATGTATGCCACTATGGGGCTCAGACCGGACGCGTGGTAGAGCCCATGTGTGAGGAAGGGAAGTTGACCTGTGGAAACACGAAGGAATCAGTTTAGGTCAACTATGAGGATGTATAGCGAGAATATTCGGACGTACCAGTGGGTGAGAGGTCCGGGTTAGCGCAGTAAGCGATGGCGAACTGGCCCGGAAGCGCTAGCTGGACGTAGAGGAGTGCCGCAACAGAGACTGCATCAAACGAGAGACCGTCGCCATACTTTGGCCAGACGTGGAGGACGAGGTCGCGGGAGGCAAGGGAGGGAGAGAGCTTCGATTCGCTCATGGCGTCCAAAGCACAAGTCCGCCCGAAATTACGCGCTCAGGTGACGCAGCGTGACGCTCTACACGCGTGTCACACGCCGCTCAGTATGCGTAACAGTGACGCATTTCCGGCGCCTACCTCGCAGTCTCCGATCATACGGGCGTCTCACTCATCCTCCTTGCTCTCCGCTCACATCTGGTCTGCACGCGGCGGTACTTTAGATAGACTGCCACACAGACACTTTACTCCCGAGTGTCCCCACAACTGCGCACTACACCATGGCCGACGACGAGGACCTCATCGTCGTAGACGACCTCGACGACAACGATGCCTTCCAGCCCTCGCACCGGGCCACGCCCAAGAACCAGCCCCAGCGCAGCCTCCCCCCGCGCGCGTCGCGGCCCACGCGCCGCATGAGCACCCCGCCGTACGTCGACCCCTCCGAGGGGCGCACCACGCGCTCGTCCGCGCGCGGGCCCAAGATCCAGCCGAAGCTCAAGCTCAAGCTGAGCGAGAAGGCGGCCGCGCAGGCCCCGGGCATGTCGTTCTTGGGTCCGTACGACCGCGAGCTCGACTCGGACGAGGAGGAGCTGGTGTTTGAGGAGCAGTTCATTCTGCGCATGCCGGCGGGGGATGATTGTGATAGGTTGAGGAAGATGGTGCAGGCGCGCGAAATCAGCGATGATGTGTGGTTCAAGTTCAAGGGTGCGTTTGTGAATATGTGGGCGCGGAAAGCAATGTTGAGTGCGGGCATTGGTAGACTCTCGAAGAGCGGTGTTTCACATAGGGAATAACACATACTCGTCGAAACTGGTGGACTTGCCGTGCATAATAGAGTCCCAGAAGACTTTGGACAACAAGCAGATGTTCAAGGTGGCGGATATTTGCCAGGTACGTCTGCTCACTTCTATTCCCAGTATCCACCTTTATCTGACTACATTGCCATAGATGCTAGTCGTTGAAGACAAGATAGCTGGCGAAGAGTCACTTTCAAATCAGAAGAGCTTCAATATAGACGAGTTCATCTGGCCACACGGCATCACGCCCCCACTTAAGCACGTCCGACAACGAAGGTTCCGGAAACGCGTGAACCGCAGGGTACGCTCACCCAAACTTATTGCGCATGTTATATAATCTCACATATGTCTATAGACAATCGAGACGGTCGAGCAAGAGGTCGAACGGTTACTCGAGGAGGACGCGCTCGCATCTGAAGTGAAGTACGACGTACTTGAGAACGTGAACCCAGACCTCTCCGACTCCGAGCTCATCGAGCACGAGAACGTGCTGGACCCCACAACCCCAGGCTTTGCCGGCTCCGACGGCGAGGGCGCGCCGACCCCGGGCGGCACGCTCCCCGAGGGCGACGACGACGGGGGCGACGACTCGCGCGGAGGGATGGCGCGCGACGAGGAGGACGAGGCGGAGGGCGACATCGACGAGGAGCTCGCGGCGGAGCTCGACCTCGCGCTCGGGGACGACGAGGAAGATGAGGAAGACGAAGAGGATGAGGACGAGGAGAGCGATGAGGATGACGACGAGGACGAGGACGACGATGACGCGGTGCAGGCGCGGCGGCTGCTCAACGAGGAGATCCACGACCTCGAGGCGGCGGTGGCCAAGAAGCGCACCGAGATCGCGAGCTCGGCGAACCCGCTCATCAAGGTGCGTTTCGCCATTATTCTCTCAACATTCATGGCGATGCAGCAGGTATACTTACTTACGGCGCGCCCACAGCGCCGCTTCGACGACGCGTTGAAGAAGCTGCAGGCGGATCTGGACATGAAGATGGCGCAGCGCGACGAGATGAAGGAGCAGCAGCGGCTCCGGAAGGAGGGCATCGTCCCTGGCGGCCCTGGGGGTGGCGGCCAGGATGCGGACGACGATGATGCCGAGGAAGACGAGGACGAGGGCGACCTCTTTGGTGAAGATCCCGGGAACGCGATGGAAATCGGTTGAGCGGTCTTTCTACTTTGCATATTTGGACATAGTCGATTGCTATCATCCCGTGTAGAACAGCTGTATCATAGGGATCACGCGCATTTAATGCTAGGACTCACGAACACCAATACCTCCCCCCCCTCCTATGGGCCCAGTGACTCACAGTTCTAAAAGGTTCGTAACGTGGGACGCAGTACCGGTATGAGCTGCCATGCGCGCAAGATGTTCCCAGATAACTTTACACCGATCGCAACTTCACCTGGAGCCAGAACTTGCGGCGACGATGCCGCCAGACCACACTGCGCGATTTGTATTTTCACCTAGAACCACTTGTGGAGAGGTCAAAAAGTGTACACCACCCACCAAACACTTTCATGTAGTCGCTTCACGCATCTTCGTTCACCGAACCAATCTGAATAAGTCCACCAACCTCACAGCGGCAGAAAGCACACCAGCCCCGCCTGCAACACCAGCGGCACATACACGACGCACACAAACGGCGCGAACCACACCCCCAGCACCTCCCACCGCCACACCGCCGCGCGCACCTCCCCCGGGCACAGCACGAGCCAGCCGAGCGCCAGCGCGCTGTATCCCGCGTACTTCGCTCCCCGCGTCGCCAGCGATGGTGCTGCGGATGTGGAGGAGAGGGAGAGCGGGAGCCCGAGCGCGACTGCGAGCGCGGCGGCAAGGGAGAAGTTGAGCACGGCGGTGATGGAGACGAGCGCGGACGCGAAGCAGAGGTTGAACGCCTTGAGCACGGCGGGCACGGAGGCGTGCGTGGGCGGGGAGCGCGGGATGGTCTGCGCGGCGAGGGGGAGCGCGGAGAAGAGCACGGCGAGGACGGGTGCGGTTATCTGCTCGGTGCCGTCAGTCGCACCTGCGCCGTTATATACTATGAAGCGGGATAGGACTTACAGATGGGTGAGCCGCGTACCAGGAGCTGCTGATTAGCATGAACAGCAGCGCGCCGAGCAGGTGTGTGAGCGCCATGATCACGACCGGCTGCAGGACGGGCCTGTGCCGTCTTCGCCATCTCTTCTCTTCTACTTGTGATGCGGCCTTCTCGTCCTTTGCATCGAAAGTCGCGAGGGGATCGGATAGAGAGAATGTCCATCCAGCGTTGACCCACTCCCCGAGGCCGGTGAAGAGCAGGGCGGTGCCGACCAGAACGGCGCTCGGCAGGTAGCTCCCGATCTTCATGAAGGTGCTGGGCGCGACGAGGAGGTAGAAGAAGAACGAGGCGTGCAGGCGTTCGAGCAGGTTGTTACATGTCCGCAAGGAGGACTCCAGGACCCTTCGCGAGACAGCGATGTTAGTCTATGTATGCGTCGTCACGAAAAACGGTGTCTTACCGTCCGATGGCATGGAAACCGTGAGGGCCGGTTGCGGGAACAGCAAACAGGGTGAACGCGTCGATGCGGAACCTAGAAATCACATCAGCATGTAAACTAGGCTAGAAGAAGAGCATAGCTCATACTGGTGGAACAGCCCGTGCACACCGCTTGCTGCCCCTCGAGCTTGATAGTTCATATGCCGATGCACGTTCCTGGCTCGGGCAGCATATTCTTGCACGTCAGCGTTTTGTGTCAGTGCCTTCGGCAACCACGACGGGAGCAAGCTGGGCTGATTGCGATCCTCTCTGGGGTCGATGTGATCGTAGACTACCACGGGGACACCCGCGGTGTAGCGAGAGATCAGCGACACGGAGTTCATGAGATCCTGGTTGGGTAGTCTCCCATTGAGACCCTCTGAGGTGGTTGAGTACGTTAGAGGGAATATTGTAGTAATTTGCCCGTACCGAAGAAGAAGCCCAAGTGAGAGAAGGAATGCCCCGGGTAGTCGACGTTCAATGCGGTCCATATGACGCCGGATTGAAGAGTGAGCGGTTCGGCTTTGAGATCTGGTACAGACATCAGCATAGCAGACGCAAATGATTATGACTGTCTCGCTACGTACTTGGCTGGGTCTCTCCATGGTAGGTGGTAATCCACGCCTGCATGCCATCCAGGTAGCCGTCGCTGATGACGAACACCAAGTCTTTCGCCCACAAAGAGTACTCTGGTACAGGTCAATAGGTATGTTCTCCGTGCTCTTGAGATGCACAGCTTACTCTTCAGATAGCTAGCAAGGGCAAGGGCGGTAGAAACTCCTCGTAGGTTTAGTGTTCCGTCGCCCTCCCCAGTTCGGCTTAACCACGAAGCGCTGATGACGATTGCCTCGGTTCCTGAGGCCCGAGGAGATGATAGTACGGCATATGCGTTGGTGCCGTTTATAGTCTGTATAAACTGCCGTCAGCTAAACTGGTCGTGGGGCGGCATGATGCGGAAAGCATTTACTTCTGCAGCCGTGGTAAATGAATATTGCTGTGTTCGTGCAGGGATTCCGTACTTCTCGAACTCGGCGACGGCGTACTGTGCAATCCTACAGAAAGCAACATAAGAAAGTACTGATCAGAGAGCACCAACCAGAACTCACTCATCACTGCTGGCGTTTCGGTCGCGCAGTTGTTCTAGGTCGGCGAGGATTATATCCGCACGATGTACATCCCCCCAGTTCCAGAACGTGTTGACCTAGTACAGGTCCCCATTTCTCGATAGAGCGGTACACAGCATGCAATGCACCACATACCTGGCCGGGTTGCAATGCATTCTCGTCGATATACGTGCCCTGGCCCAGCTGAGAAGAGGGTATCACAAGTAGCCAAAGGTATCCAACGGTGAGCAGCAGCAGTCTGCTTGCGCCATATGAGAATACAGCACACGCACACACGCGTCAAAAGTCTGACCTTATATATGGCAAGCCCTTCCACACCCGTTCCCGCAAAACGCGCTGACGTCGAATTTTGTTAACGGTGGGGTTTCCCTGGCCACGCAACTTCTGCTTCACGCGCAGCAGTCCGTTCCGAAGTTTATCCATGGCATCCAGTAACTTCAGTTGATCATGCAGCCCATGCAGAGACCAGACGGAACGACGGCCACCAGCGTACAAGGTCTCCAAGAGGGTCGTGGTGTAGTGGCAGGAGAGTGCCGGCAGTACTCACGGTGGAGGGCGCTGCTAGTCGATCATTCCGTATTTCCCGGAGCGCCCACTTATACGACGGCATCCTCGACTCCGAGCATCGCTGTGCCTCGCTGCACTCACTCTGTCCACAACCTTCTAAGGCCGACGACTGGTGCGGACGCAATGGAACGCGCTTGCCTCAAAAAGCCCCGTCCAACCTTCTGGGCGGTTGGAGTTGTTAACTGTTTAGTCTGCATGCACAAGTACCCTCAGCCTGAATACGCACCGCAATCATGCGCGATGCGGATGCACCCGTGGCGTACGAGGCGTATCTTAGCTCCAAGTTTATGACGTTACAGATATAGTACTCCGGCAAAGCGGTACGTCCTGAACACGACTTGGCTGAGATACTGGAGCTTTATGCAACTGCACAACGCGACTTCAATCATTGGCGCAAGTTCAACGGTACGTACACGTTCTCCGGAGAACAGCTCAGGCTTACAATGTTGTTGCTAGTAGACCCGCTGTACACGTATCCTCTCGCCTCTGTGGACATCGACGCAGACGGACCTTCCCCGTCGTCGTAGGCGATCAGGCTGGAGTCCAGACTGGCCACGGCGGTCACGTACACTATGCCTTCGCTCACCGCAGGAGTCATGAACGCTCGGGACTAGCTGAAGCCCATCCCGCCCACGCCTGCGCCGCCTCCGTCTGCTTATGTCCATTACGCCTCCAAAGAGGTATGCATTGTCGCTCGCCGTCGTTTGCGTCGCCCCAACTGTCACCGATTTATCAAGAACAGGTCCGAGAACTCTGGGTTGGGCTCGCCCTTGCTAGCACATGCACTGTTGCCACCCACGAGGTGCCATGCCCCGATCAACCACCGGCTAGAGGGCGCTGCGAACGCTGCTGAACGACTGCGTCGCTGAGAACAACGACGCGACCGCACCTCAACACGCAGACGCTGGAATCTCGGTCTCTAGCAGAAAAGGTCTCGTCAAATGTGCAGAACTCCATGCATCGTACGCTGTGGTGCGACTCATGTGACCGTCTGGGACCTTCTAGAGTTAACGAACCCTTCTACTGCGCCAAGCTTGCGTCTACACGAAAATGGGGAGTGTATCCGTGTCTTGCGCGTGAGGGCGCGTGCACAACATCTTCCACTCGGATCAGGCCATACCTCCGGGATGTCGGAAGGTAGCTGAAGATAGATGGTACATGCATCTCAAACATGTCAGCGCCTGCCTCGTTCACCACGCCGCCGCCGTCCCAGTTTCCCTTTTCTGCACACGGTCTAGATCAGCCTCGCGGATGCGTCAAGAACGCCGAGCATTTCTCTATCAAGGGGCCGCCAGGCATACGCAACCGTCATGCACAGTTCGCCGCTAGAAACGAACAAAGTTCACCACCGGCGGCACGTCATAGTATGTCTACCATCTTGTCGAGGCCGCGGAGAGTGTGTTTACAACATGACTTCAACATACTGCGCGATGCACTCAGCGTATGGACGAGGTAACCGGAGTCATTGCCATCTCGATCTGTGGATTACGCGCACTGCATAATCCCGCAAGTGCCGACCCGTTGCTGAGCGCTGACGATCGAGCACTCGCAAGGCTCCCATCTGACGAGCCATGTGCATTCTTCAGGGTGTAGCTCACTGGCATGCGGTGCCATATCAAGCTCAAGCAACATCAACAATGTCTTCCTGAAGAAGAAAAGCCCGCAGCTGGATGAACGCCACTTATAAATGCGACCCTCCGAGCGACAGTACTCCCTGACTCACATCCCTAGCTCTTGCCAAATCATCCGCGCGACGCATCGGGCCCCTGGACTCGAATCGCGAAGACATGTCGACGTCGGGCTCTGCTGCCACTGCCCAGCGTATCGCCGTTTACCAGGAGGAGTAAGTCTGCCCGCTCCGATGTAACTCATCGCGGGTTCAACTAACTACTAACGTCATGACTGTGCAGGACAACGACTACCAACACGATCATCATCGCATCGACAGGCATACATATCCAAGTTTCCTCTTCGCCCTATACGGAAAATGCTCACCTGTGATCGACAGCGCTGCTCCTGTACGACATCCTCCTCACCTCTGGCCAAGAGTACCAATATATCTGGCGAGCGCCGAAGACCAGCGTCTCGCGCATCCTATATGTGTGGAACAGGTACATGTTCTTGCTGTATCTCATCCTGTCTCTTGGGACCATTCCGTCAATATCGGACGCTGTGAGTGTGAATGTTCCACTCCTATAATGGAAATTCGAGCTGACCATGTGGCTACAGAGGTAAATGCTTGTTCTCAAACATTCATCCCGCGCGCCCCCTGATGCCAGGCGCGCTGGAAGTTGTGCTACGCTTGTCTGGATCACCTCTGGGATAGACATCCTCAATCTGATGGGACCTGCCAGTGAGTATGGATGCTACTCGCCGCAACCAAACCCGCTGACGAGGTATACCAGTGTTCACTACTTTGCGAATATATGCGCTCTCAGGAAAGAACAAGGCCGTAGGTGGGGTGGCACTGGTCCTGAGCATGGCACCCGTCGTTATCAACGCGGTCAGTCCTCTGTCTTGTACTGGTATATTGTCCTGCGGTAGTATCTGATAGGTACAACCACAGAGCGACGTATACCTGAAATTGCCCGCCAATCTTCCCGCACCGCTGAACTGCGTTCAGACCGACATGGCAAGCACAAACCTCAACATCGGGTGGGTCGTCTACCTTTGGTCATAGCCAGCAATTATGCGATGTACTCATCCGTCACCATGGCAGATGTTAGCCTAGCTGTTCCTGTCAAAGATACAGCTATTGACCTACTTTCGCAGTGACTGTTGCTTCGAGAAGCTGTATAATCCTCGCGGACTCGCTGGCCGTCGCCGTCACCTGGCGCCAAACCCGTGCGGCGATTCAACTAAGGACAGATGCCTTGAAGCGGCCTTCCCTCGAACAGGTGATGTGGGAAAATGGTAGGTTGGACACGACGCTCTGAACAGGCCCGGACTGCAAGCTGATCGGCGAGTTCTTGTCTGTTATACAGGAACGTTCTACTTCTGGTATGTTACCCATCGATCTAGTAACACTACGGCTGAGAATCCTGATGAATTTGTGTTGCAGCACGCTGGTCTCTTTAAATGTAGTGGACATGGCCTTTGTCATACTTTCGGTGCGTGCTCGGACGGGTATGCATGCACCTATGTTCAGATTCTCTCTGTAGATTGCCATACAACCGCTTGAACCATGCTCCTACGCCGCGGGCTTCATCGACCCGTAAGGTCGCCTCCCTTGTTGCACTCATCGTCGTTGCTAACTATCACGACGGAACTCCTCCACAGTATCTCGTCCATCTTGAACAGCCGATTCCTGCTCGCCCTCCGCGAAACGAACGCACGGCTCGAAGGCGCCGACGCGTCTATATCTGCCCTCTCTCTGAACACCGGTAGCACCGACGTCCTGAGGGCAGGCTCACCTGAGCTTCCGCCATTCCTCGGCGCCATCGGGGGCCCGATCCACTCGTTCCACCACGACGAACTGGAATCGCTCGACTTCGCATCGCCGTCGCCGTCGGAGGAGCATCAGTCCGAGACCGAAGGAGAACTGATGAGTGGCGGAGACACGGGATATTTCGCGTGATGTGTTCCACCTCCTGCTTCGGTTTCTTGGCCACTTTATCTTTTTGGCATCTTGACGTTGTTTAAAGTCGGCTCGTGTGGTACGCTTCCGTATTTGGTGATACATACACCCTACTCACTACATAGTACTGCAATGGTCGTGCTATCTCAAAGCCGCTGGGAGTCGTGCTCGCAAGCAAGTATGTGCATCCTTCCGGGGAGATACTCATCCAGGACACCGCTTGGCACGACCTCTGCTTCGAGTAAGCAACATATGTACACCGTGAGCGTGGCGGCATCACCCTCGGTCTCGATCGTTCTGAATTCAACTTTGCCCCGCCAACCCAACGCACACCGATGAAAGCCGTTTCAGTTGAGCTGAGAGACATAGGGGAAGCGGGGGTTCCACCTCACGCACAAGATAATATGCTCAAATTTGACGACTGCGGCACGCAACCTGGCAAACGGAATCGGAACATCACCGCATCACATTCAATCTGCCCAAGCTGGTACATAACATGTGGAAAGAAATCGGCCTGCCAAGCATGGCACGGATTGTCAATAAGATGCTGTATAGATCTATGTATTTTACAAGGTCCAATGCAAGGCGTCGAAGTCAGCTGTTTACAAGAGAATGGTGCTCGAGAGCATGAGGGGGCGGGCGCAGCCAGGCCCGGCGGCGCCCTAGACCACCCGTCAGAAAGCGAAAGCGCGAGCGCGGGCATTAGGTTAAATATTCTGGCATACAGTACACTTGAACGTGATGTGGTCCCGGAAGAGCGCGGCTGTGGAGGGAGTATGAGTGTGTTGACCAACGGGAACGACGATGGATACGTACGGAGAACGATGAGCGCGGCAAGGAAAGCGACGACGACGATGTAGACCAAGGAATACTTGACCACCTAAAGGACGACGAGTGATGAGTACCGACACCCGTATTGGTAAGAGTCAATACTTACAATCCACCTCCGCTGACGCTTCTGCTTGGTGGAGAAGAGCGGCGGCCGGATCTGCTTCGAGGGGCGCAGCCAGACTGTGTCACATGTAAGCAACGATCCACAGCACAGAGCAAGACGGAGGAGGACTTACACATCATCATGGAGTGCAGCTTGTCGACAAACGGAATGAGCATGGGCGGGGTCATGACGATCAACAGCAGATGTCCGAGCAAGAAGTCCGACGTCCAGAGAGACATCTCCACGATCTTCACCACGAACTCACGCGCGGGCTGCGAGAACGCAGACGAACCGAGCCCGCGCCCGTACCACTTGCCAGACCACCACGCCCGGTTCGTCTCGTCGTGCTTCAGCTCACGCGACAGGAACACCGAGATGAGGATCTTCTGGATCGCGCGCTGGATAGCAATGATCGCAATGATACCGAGCACGGCGTGCGAAGCGTCCCAGAGCTCGAGGAACCACTGTGAAGATATGTGAGCTGATGCGCTGTGGAGAGGCAAAGACGGAAAGGTGGACTTACGAAGAACTCGAAGAACGCGACGAGACCAACGAGACCGAGGAAATGCGCCAACGCAGCCATGAACGACGCGAAGCGTGCCCAGGACTCGAGCATCGGCCCGAGGAAGAGCGACACGAAGAACAGCGTCAGGAGCACCGTCGCGTTCCACACGACCGGGCCCACAGCGATGACCGCAATGCGGATGAGCGCGCTCGGGTTTTGCAGGCCGTTGCGATCCGGGAAGGACTTAACGAACATGTATGCGACGACGAAGATGGTCGCGCCGCAGAGGGGCAGGAGCACCTCCGAGAACAGGACGCTCCGCCACTTAGCACGGGGCACGTCGCCGGCGAGCTTCTCGGACGGGTGCCCGAGCTTCTTCTTCTTGTAACCGGTGATCATCGTCCGCGAGAGACGGCAGTAGCCGTACCAGGAGCTCGCCTTCGTGCGTGAGTTACCGCGGGACATCCAGCGCAAGAACTCGCGGTAGTCAATGATGAAGTCGGGGAACGAGAACTGATGCGGGTTGAAGACGAAGGGCGCGATGCAGAGGGAGAGGACGGAGACCCAGAAGTAGATGAGGAACGGCGTCCAGATGGACATGGTGGCGTAGAGCAGCAAGAGGAGGTTCCGCATTCCCATGTAGATGCTGGGTCCGGCGAAACGGGAGTATAGGATGGTGAAGGAGATACGCGTCGTCGCGAAGCCACGGCCCGTCGCAATGTACCGAGCACCACCGAACGTCAAGTTGCTCAGGATGGACTGCGAGTAGATCTGGGTCGAGAAGACTTCGAAGATGGGCGAAAGAGACAAGAAGTGCTTCCCAAGACGTATGAGCGCCTTGCCAGTACCGCGCTCGAGCAGCTCTGTGGGCCAGACATCAGTAGCTGACTTCGATTTTAGCACGGCAACAACGTACCTTGCATGAACAGTGGCAGGAATGCGATGAAGAAGACCAGGAAAATGGAAATGATACAGTGCTTGATCCAGTCGAAGACCGGAATGAGGTTGTAGCAGCCAGGCTGCCCGCCGAGAACGTTGCCCTTCGAATCGACCTTGCAGATAGCCAACTGCTTGTTGAGTGTACCGAGGTAGAGCACTGCGAGGCGCATCAGCAAACCAACACCACAGTGCGGCAAAAGTGCAACTACTTACGAGTGACCATGAACGTCTGAATCGAGTAGATGACCAGGATATTGTTGATGTGGAAACCGGGGTGACCGTAGTAGAACGTGAGGAAGCGGTCGACGGGGAGCTGCGTGCCGAGGTAGTAGTACTCGCGACTGAGCATCTGCTCACCCATACCCGTCCCAAGCTTCGTCTGGAAGTTCAGGATCGTGCCGAACCCAAGATCACGACCCTTTCCGCACTGGTAGTACTCGGAGTGCTTGATGCGTCCACCACGGCTGATCGCCGTCATACCCGCGAAGATATCCTCGTTCAGGTGCAGGCCCTTCTGCGCCTTCGACACACCGCCGCGTGTCGCCATGAAAGTCGCGTTCAGGAAATCGGGGTGACCGTAGTGCAGCTTTCCGCCGATCCACGCAAGAACACGCGGCGTGAGCGTACCGAACGTCTGCTCCTTACCGGCAGCGATGTCACCAAGGATACCAATGTTCTCCGAGAAGATGTACTCGCGCGTGCCGACGATCGCGACAGGGAACTTCGAAAACTCCTTCTGGCCCCACTGCGCGTACGGGCTCTGGCTCGAAACGGTGTACTGCTCGAACTCGCCCAGGATGTTCCGGATCTTGATACACTCCTCCAGGTAGTTGTCCTGGTTGGCGTCGATGAGTTGCAGGAACTCTCCGCGGTAGAAGACGATGGCGTGGTTCTGGTTGTCCGACTTGCCGTCACCGAGGATAGGGTTACCGGGGAGCTCGATGCGGAACTTCGGCTTGCGTTTGCCAGTCTGCTCGTCCATCTCCGAATGGCCATCGATGAGCACCGAGAAAAGGCGCGGGTCACCGCCCTTAGGAGCGGGCTCCTCGTCCAGGTACGCGATCTGCAGGTCGGGGTACGCGCGGAGCAAGAACTCGGCGTTCTCGAGCTCCTCCTTGTTGAACTTGGCGTAGCGCTGCATGGAGACCGTGAACTTAAACTTGCGGCGCGACATGCGCTCCAGCTCGCGCTCGAGGCGGTCGGTGTTGCCAGCGAACCGCTGCACGATCTGCGGGTTCTCGACGCGGTACAGGAGCTTGATCGCCTTGGAGTAGTTCATCATGCCGGAAACCGTGCGGTACAGGGTCTGCGCGCGGAGGGAAGCCCAGATACGAGTACGAAGCGTGTACTCCGGAGCGGCCGTCTTGAAACCGATGCAGTAGAACGGCAGGTCGTCGGTGCGCTTGCTTCCGGACTTCTCGTTGGTGCTCTGGGTGCCATCAAACGTCGCGGTCTCCGACTCCTCGGCCAGGATCTTGGTGTCCTTCACGAAGTTGTCCCACTCGATCGGGTGCAGCTGCTTGAGGTACTCGAGCAGCGTGACGCGAGTGTTCTGGTCCTCCTCCCTGATAATCTCGCGCAAGCTGAGCAGGATCTTCTCGGAGTAGTGAGGAACAAGGACGGTGAACGTGGGCATGGACTCGACAGGCAGGGGCTCGGGCAGGGCGGTCGTCAGGGACGAGGCGAAGAACGAGATGCGGCGCTCCGCCTCTCCGCCGACGGGGAAGAAGTCAGCCTCGTTGCCAGTGTTGTTGGTGAAGAACGGAGGTGCGCGGAGAGTGCGGCGACCATCGGGACCGTCGACCTGGTGGTAGAGAAGGCGCTGGACATGATGAATGGACAGCAGGTGCTCGCGGTACATAGAGATAATGATAGCGTTCCAGACTTGCGACACAAGAACCTTCAAGGCCGTCAGCGCTCCCATCTTTGTAACGTCTACTTCGAGTTGAACGCACCTTCGGCTTATACTTCACCTCCATTTCAGACGTAGCGAGGAGCTTGGCGTAAATCCGCTTCGGCATCCGAGTGTAGACCTCCTTCCAGGGCGTCCAGATAGAAAGCCCCAGGTGGAACGAACGTGCCACACTGAACACGACGATCCAGATGATGTACCACAAGTACGTGTCCAGGAAGAACAGGATGAGGTCCATGACATACATGATCGCCAGCGCGAACGGAACCTGGTTGGAGCAGAGCGCGCTGCCGAAGTACTTGTCGTTACATCCCTGGACCTTCGTCCGCGCCATGACGGCGATGGGACTGGAGAAGGAGGATGTCAAGAAGAAGTACGACTCCACGAGCTTGCAGCCAAAGATCAGCAGCCACAGGGAGATCGACGCAACGCGAGCAGTCCGGCCGAGGTTGGGGTATGAGGCGGTGAAGGTCTGCGAGGCCATGTACTTCCGTGACTTTCCGCGAACACGGTCACCGAACATGCGTCCAGAGGGGATGATACTGAACGCGACGGCGGCCACGATCGAGATGAAGAACTGGGTGATACCGATGATGAGCGGAATGTTGCCCTGGTTCGGGCGGTCGTCGATGAGAGCAATGTAGAACGTGGGGCCACCAGTGAGCGCGAGAACGATGAGCAGGAAGACGAGTCGAGTGGTGAGGTGACCGGCGTTATGCCAGCTGGTAGGGATGTACGAGAACTCCGCGATCGTAGCAGCAATCATGATGAGCGTGGCGACCGCTCCGCCGAGAGCGGTGGCAGACCATGTCATAGGCGCAGACGGGCTCTGCTTGTTCTTCGGCGCGTAGACCTTGGGTGAGTTGAATGCCGTGTAGAACCAGTAAAACGCTATGTGGATGATCCAGATACGGTTGAAGTTCACCAAGAGATGCGCGCGAGAGCGCTTCTCGAAGAACGTCTTGAAGAAGACGCGGCTCCATGCGATACGACCAAACTTGGTGAAGCGCTGTGCTGGAGGGACGTCGATGAGGCGCGTCTGTTTATGACAGTTAAATCTCAAGGTGGCAAACAGCGCAGCAGAGTATACTCACATTATCCTGGAGGACAATCTTGGCAATGCCCTCAGGATACCAGAACAGCTGGTTGATGTCGTCGTAGCCAATGATCTGATCGTGATCCTTCTCGCGCCTAACGAACTTCCCGTCAACGACCTCGTACCCTTGATCCCGCATGAAGCGGTACAGCGGCTTGATCACGGTCTCGAGATAGAGGCCCTCGGGAACGGGGTCGATCCGGTTCTGGCACTCGGGGCTCCGGTAGTAGTCGTCCGCGCACTTGAAGATGAAGCAGAGACACTCGGGAGTGAAACGAACGTTGCCGGCCTCGCCCCAGCAGAGCAAGTACAGCGCAACCTGCCGGAGGCGGTCGTACTGGCTCATGTTGTTCATCGCGTTCCTCCACCGATTGAGGGCGCTATCTAGCGACTTTGTGTTGCCAGTCTTGGGAGCGCCCTTGACGCTCCGCAAACGCTGCAAGCCCGGGTTCTGGGACTGCCCGACGGCGTCATCCAGGTTCAGCTGCGCAGCGAAGTACCACTTGCGGTAGTTGGCGTGCTGGCCACCAATGTAGTCGGCGTGAACCGTCAGAAGCGCCTGGTTCGGCGTCATGCGAGATGCCCTCGAGTCGAGGATGGTCATCAGGAAGTCGAACTAGGGACATTGCAACTCAGCCAATAACCAAGACATCATGGAGCGAAGGAGCGCACCATGTTACGCATCGAGTCCTTTTGAAACCCGAACTTCTGGGCGAGGTCCAGGAAGATGTCCTCGATCTCCTCGGTGGACATGGGTATCTGGCGGTCCGCAGACCACGCAGGGTATTGTTCGCTAGATCCGGGCATATCGGCGAACGGGTTGTTGGGTGCAATGCTCGTGCCGGTGCTCATGTGCGACTCGACAGAGGCACTGTAGTGCCGGTTGTACTCCGAGAAGTGTGCCTCATCGCCGGCTGGAGTGGTGTATGTCAGTATAGGTACATGTTCGGACGAAGAGGGTTCCGCGGAGGACCGCCCGGACGAGACAACAGAGGAGTGGGGGTAGAGGGCGACGGACTCCGTCGACGACGTGTCGTGGACGGGTGTGTAGGTGGGATGCATGTTGAAGGACGCAGCAGGCTGCGCCCGTCGTTATATCGTATCAGCGCCTCACCGCCCTGGGCGGTGTCTCACCCCACTCAGGGATGGTATTCGCCCCATCCGAGTACTGATGTACATCCGAGCAGGCGAGCGTCCGAGTGCACTGCTTGCGGTATTTGCAGACGGGAGGGGGGACTTACACTGGGGGGTGTAGGTGCCATCATAGTAGCCCGACGACGTGGCGAGGGGAACGCTGCTTGCGTTGCGGCTGGTATACGATTCGGCGTCGGAGTCGTTGGAATACTGGCGGGCGTATTGGCCTTGGTTAGAAAATGGATTCATTGGTGGTGGCTGATTGAAGCCAGGACCAGGGCGCGCGGCCATGGGGGGCGAAAAAAGGGCTGCGTTTGCGGCGGCAGTCGGCGCAGAGGTGCACGAAGGGCGGCAGGTGGTCAAAGGAGTGAAATGACCGACAACAGCTGGTGTTGGGTCTGGGCTGGAGGGAAGAGAGGATAAAGAGGAGGAGGAGATGGGTGTCGGTGTCTGGCTGTGACGGGGGCCTTGTTTGTACACCCAACAACCGGTTGCGTGGGAAGCCCGTTGCCGCCCTCCCGCCTCCGCCTCTTCCAGGGTCTCCCCGCTCTGCCGACCTCCATCAGTCTTTTCTTTCTCCGTCCTCGCCGCCCGGCACACGCTCCTCCTTGTGCGCTCGACCGCGCGGACAGTGTGGTCGAGCAACTTCGCCGACGGACCGCCATATTTTTGCGCGACCGGTCTGTCCTAAAATCCGCAAAGTCTCCGCGAGAAGCGCGCAGCAGAAGCATCCCGCGAAACAGATGCGGCAACCAATCTGCGCACATGTCCACCATGCGCCAAGACCGTCATTATAAGTAACGATATGTCGTAGTGTATCTCCGGTGCGTCCGTGTGCAGCCCCCCACCCCTCTCACACCCTCCTCGCCGCACTAAGCAACGGCCGACCTGCCCGTCAACGGGCAGACGTCAGCGAGCAGCTGATCATCATCCGACATACGTCCATCCCGCTTCCAAGTGACCGCAACGATGTGGTGTTGGTCCGGATCTACAGCCAGCTGGCCCGGAGAACGAGCGGCTCGCTGACCAAAACAGTGCTTGTGCTGAAATCAAGATCGTCGCGGGTTTCGAAGCGTCACAGAGCCGCGGCGCATGCGACACCTAGCGTCTCAGACATACTTGCCCGCCCGCAACCCGCTCCGCGCCATCTTGTGGGCGCGGAGCATGCCAGAATATCCGTATTCTATGACCCAAGACAGCAATAATCAATACACGCAGGTCTGCGCTCTGCACTGGGATTATACAAGCTGATGTGGATTAGGGTATCGAGACGTTAGTAATGCAAGGTATCCAGGTGCTCTATATGCTGGAATGATAGTGATGCAGGCACTAGGCATACGAAATGTTGAGCGGACATTGACGGCGGCGCGATGTTCAAGGAACTCACCAGTAAGCTGTGCCAAAAAGGGGCAGCGGACGGATGCACAAAGCCCAGCCACCTCAGGCCTCTTGCACTATCGTAACGAGGACGGTGACGCTAACGTTAGGGTTAGCTAACAAAGTCTAGAGCGTTGACGGCAGGTCTCGACTCACTCGTCGACTTTCTATAAATGCGAAGTATCAGCAACGGCTTATGCACATGAGAACACCGAGACTTACTCCGCCACGGAAATACATGCCCTCCCGGGCAGCAGCACGCTCAAACGGACTTACGCGCTTCCGGTTATGCATGCACATGCGGGCATATTCCACGATACGTTCCGCCATGGCCTGGGCCTCGGTGTCTTCTACCGCCTCGATAGACTCTTGCTCGCCAGTCGATGTGAGTGTGCGCTTCGTCATCTGGGACTGTCGCGCGACCATGGAGCAGATGGTGACCATCTCTGCGGGGAAGACATTGTCCGACAGCCCGTCAGTCTAGAGAGGATATGTTAGAACTGAGACAGTATGAGGCACCATATGCGACGCACGTATGCAATGACGATATCTCCGTGGCGCAGCTTCATCTCGCATAAGTCGGCGTCACTGGGATGATCGACACAAGCTCGAGAGAAGCGCTTTTCTGATGTAGGCAACTTTGACAGTTGTCTAATGGATGCTTCATGAGCAGAAGCAATGGGCGTCATGAAGTTGTGGACACACTTTGGGCAATTGAAGAAATGTGTTTGGGATCGTTGTGTGTAGATGACCGCGGAAGCTCGTATTACCAAGAATCCGCTATCGCCCAAGCTATTGGAAGGTGAGGGTCAGTACACTTCGCAGCCAAGACAGAAGTCTGAACGTACTTCGCTGCGCGCAATACTCCATTTGACGCGTTGAGCGTAAGTACGCATGCGGTACTCGAACCTGTGAACGCTCATCTATGAAGACATATCCCCAGTATCTCGGTGAATAGGGTGCTCACCAGCAAGGACATTACGTTCTCGTAGCACGCCACCGTAGGCAGACTCAAGGCACTCTAATGGCGTGAGCTCCCAGCCCTCGACCTGCTCGCGCTCTTCGTACTCCTGTGTCGGGTCGACCTCTGGCTCGCCGGGCCACGCCACCTTTGAATAGCGATGTGCGTGGTACATGAGTGCCTGGGAGAATAATGACGGGTCCACTCCTGACTCTGTCCATCCCCCCACTCCGTCCGCGACACCAAGCGATACGCCCTGTAACAGCAGTTGAAGACGCGTGAGACGAGGCGCGAATGCGCCCATGTAGACAAACTCACTGATTTCTCGCGCATCTGTTCCGTTGCTTTCAGTGATCGGTAACGTCCAGCATGAACAGAGACACTCACATCTTGAACATAGAAGAAATCCTCCCCAATGTGCGTCCCGGCTGGCGCGTTTGGCCGCGAGAGTATCGTGTCTCTCCACTTGCCTATCGGACTGTCTGCCGGGAAAGGGCTGGTCTTGACGCGGGGCCCGCGCGGGTCATGAGGCTTCCCAGCCCAGCTTGCACCGACATGAAAGCGATACGGGCGCGGTAGCGATGAATAATTGCGGACGTTGCGGAGGGCGCTGGGATATGCCGGCGGTGACGCGCGGGCGGCACTCTTGACAAAGGGGAGCGCAGAGGATGTGTTCATCGACAGACAATTACTCAGAATCTAGTGAGGATAAGAGGTTACGATAGCAGCGTAGCAGGACAGGGCGCGCGAGGTTCAGAAGTAGCTGAAGCAAATGCAGAGGATAGTGGAGTTGGCGTGAGCATGTCAGACGCGGGACCAAGCACCGCTAATTTTCGGGAGCGCCCAAGATCGCGCTACGATGACGCCGATCACATGGCGAACGCGTCAAAGTCGCGCGCGGGTTCTCACCCGACGCGTCCTTGTCAAGTTCGCCCATGGCTTGCGCTTCGAATAAATCGAACATGGTTCGACTTGCCATCTCTGTCGTATCTCAGCACCGGCCGTCTGCCGTCCAAGTGACTCACGGTCTTCAGCACCGTGGCTCTGCGAAACCTCCACCTGAACGCTTCAAGGCAGTCGAATCCTCATCATACCCCCAAGTACGCATGCCAGATAACTTGACTGCCTCGACTGCTCATACCCCCCTTTTCCCCCCATGAATTACAGCGAAAGTTCGAAAATCTTTTTACGAACGGCCAAGCCGTTATCCGTACCTCCTCTACGGCACTGTGAACGGAGACAATACGAATGGGCTGCAGTCCTCAATGGGACTTGAGCACAACACCGCTACATTCAAGAAGTACACGGTAATATCGCAGAACCACGACTGAGAACGTGGCCCTCCAACAGCCTTCGATTTACTCATCAATACCAACTATCAGACCATCATGGGCAAATGCGCTCATGAGTGCTTCCCCGAGGCCTTGCCACTCGGCCAACAGCCCCCAGAGAAGGTGAAGCTCTACATGGAGAATGTGAGTAGATGCATGGTACTGTAGATGACAGTTCAACCCGGCATAGTGTTGAGGTGTGAGCGCGGCGCCGCAAGGCGCTGCCAGGCGACTGTGACCGGGAGGTGCATGGCGGCGCGGTTACCTCAGAAAGGCGGCGCCGGCCCCCGTACCGACCAGAACGGTCAAGAACGGCGCCGTGGGCGCCGCCGCGACCGCTCAGAGCACCCGGCGCGACGGCTTGTGACCTGGGATAAATGGCGCACCCCGGCGCGGCTGGACCTGGTGTGACCAACGACGCGCCGGGTCGTACTGTCATCTACAGTACTTCTTTCCTCTGAGCTAGTCCTCACACTCGATTCCCCTCGCACAGGTCAACAAAGCTCTGCCCATCCTGCAGAAATATGACCAGTCTTGGCCAGCCTCTGCGTATGTCAGGATTTGGAGTAAGCGGCAGGTCAAGGTAGCTATGCATGACCTCGCTGTCTCCTACGTGCTGAGAAGTCTATGGCCACAGCTTGAGGGACTTCGTAAGACCCGTGCCCGGGCGTCCGAGATACCACTCTCTCGTGTCGCAAAGAAGACACAGGGCAACACGGACAGCAAGCAAAAGGTACGTCACAGCGCACTACATTTGCGCGAACCACAGAAACACTCACCGCGGGGGTATCCCTCCATTCAGCACGCAGCGAGGACACCAGTCCAGGTGATAGAGGTATCGGACAGTTCGCCGGCGCCGCCCACATCGCCCGCGGCGGGCAGAAACGCCGAGCGTGCCTCCCCTCCTGAGACGGCACCTCGCACGTTCGCTCGAAACGCCGCGCCGAGCCGCACCATCTCGATGGCAAGCGCCTCCCCAGCCCGCTCAGCCACGATGGTCTCCACCGCCCACGACAGCCGCCACGCCACGCATCCCAGCCACAATCCTCCGAGTCCCGCCGCCGCACCACCTCCGCTGCAGCAGCCGCGGCCGACGGCGGCGCACCCGGGGACAGCATCGCGCCTGTGCGGGAGTTCCTCCGCTCGCTCACGCAGCCGCTCGACGCGCTCCTCCCGGCGTTCCGCGCCATCGGCATACGGGACGCGGCGTCGCTGCGCAGCGTCGTCCGCATGGAAGGCTGGTACCAGTGGCTTTACATGGTGCTCGTGATGGACCAGCGCTGGGAAGTCACCGAGCTGCAGTGGAAGCACGTTGCCGACGGCTTCAAGCGGCTCGCAGCGGAGGAGGGGCCGTAATGCGCTCACCGGGATAGCTGGATATGAGTTAGGATAAGCTGTCAGAGGAAGTTCCGACGTTGTACGATTATTTTGATAGGTTTGTCGTCCATTCGGAGCGCCGCGAGGCGACTGACGTAGGCCTGCTGGGTCATATCACGGTTCTTTGTATACGTACGTGAACCTCATGTATGTTGTACGTTGCACTTGTTGTAAGTTGTACTTGTTGTGTGTTGTACTGGTACCGTGAATGATGTACGTTGTGTCATCTTACGCGACTGTCCTGAATAGCGGCGATTTTCAAGGACAAGGCGACAACATGATTCATGATTCATTGCTGCAGAGGATCTCCTTATTACACTGCCAGTCCACAAACGAACTCTACAACGAGGCATGCGTACTCAGAGCGCGAACCTAGGCTGCACTACTCCGGGATGCGACGTGGTTTATATTGAAACAGTGATCACAGGATATGTTGTATAGAGGTAACAGATGGCGGGGCGGGGGGATACAGGGTCGTGAGAGCGGGAATTTACAGATCGTCGTCCTCTTCTGGGAGGGGGACAGCCTCGGCCTATATGCGGAATAGTCAGTAAAATGTGCGCTACCACGGTTGGATCGGTACGCACCTGCGCCAACTCCCTCTGGTACTGCTCCATGAGCGCGGCATCGACCTGGACCTCGGCGGGCGCGAGAGCGGGCGCGGCAACGAACTCGAGCGAGGGGTTGCTGCGGTTGTGGACAGGTCAGTGAAAGCCATAGCGCGACATTTGCGCAAAACGTACCCAACGAGCTTCCTGGCGAGCCAGAGGAAGGGCTTCTCGAAGTTGTAGTTCGACTTCGCCGAGATCTCGAAGTACTGGATGTTCTTCTTGCGGTGGAAGGTGACCTGGCCGGTCTTGACTTTCCGCTCCTGCGAACATCGAAGTCGTAATCAATATCGCGCCCACGAACGATGGCAACAAAGGGAGCGGTGCGTACCTTGACGTCAACCTTGTTACCGCAAAGGACGATGGGGATGTTTTCACAGACACGCTCGAGGTCGCGGTGCCAGTTGGGGACGTTCTTGTAGGTGATGCGGGAGGTGACGTCGAACATAATGATACCGCACTGGCCCTGGATGTAGTAGCCGTCACGGAGGCCACCGAACTTCTCCTGACCCGCGGTATCCCAGACGTTGAAGCAGATCGTGCCGAAGTTCGTGGAGAAGGAGAGAGGGTGGACCTCGACACCGAGGGTGGCTACAAGGCGCGGTGGCGCAATCAGCATCCTCGCGCAGAAAATCGCGCTCCACGACGCGATTGCTGCACGTACCAATGTACTTCTTTTCGAATTCACCAGTCAAGTGACGCTATGCGAAGAATGTTGATCAGCACGCGATCGCGGGCTTGGAAGGGCGCGCGAATGGCACATACCTTGACAAAGGTGGTCTTGCCGGTTCCGCCATCGCCGACTGTGAGCCAGACGGTTATATCGCGTCAGTTGGATGATTTGAGGGGTTCGCGAGGGGGATGGACGCGAAATTGCACAAGTGGCACGGACATCGATCAAGATGCAGAGCGGGAGCACACAGTTTTCGTTAAAACACTGCATCGGCCTGTGCTGAATCGTGAGTACGCACCGAGGACGAGCTTGAAAGTGGGGATCGTGGACTGGTCAGCCATCTCGAATATCTAGGATACGAGAAGATGGTGGTGGGTGGAGGAAAAAGAAGGGATGCTGTTCGTCCGGTGAGGTGAGGCGCGAACGAGAAAGACTTGCAAGATTGTATTAGGTAAGCGTCGGTTAGATAATCACGATCATCTTCCGTCCTTGGATCTGTATATGGGATCTCACCTAGTTCGACAAACGCTCGTCCGCCTTTGTTGTACCACAAACACTCATTGTGAGGCTGGGACAACGAGCTGTAAAAATCGTTCCAGGTAAGTTGTGGGTCTACACGGAATATCGCTGCATTTTCCCAGCGGACACTGGGTGGTACATATCCGCGGACCGCGGGGAACGAAGCAGTAGAGATTACCTCACCGGTACACTCACTAACGAGTAAGGTAGACGAGGATGATGAGTGCGGATGAATACTTCATGATCGTCGTAACGGCCCGTATTGTCGCCGAGCAGTAGCCCTTTCCTCTTCGAAGCAAGTGCCTAATGGCAAAGCGGGCTCGGTGCTACGCGAGTCGACGAAGTGGACGTTTGCATAGTTATATAGTCAGTGCAGACTCATGAACATACAAATCGGTGTTATGACTGCTCAATCGAGCCTCACGACGCCGAAGATAAGGTGTAAGCAGATGTAGCCTCGAGGCCGAGAAACTACGGTGCGCAGATGACGACGCGAGTCATGAGGCCATCCCTCAATTGCGGTAAGGACGAAAAGAGTTTATCGGCGGCCGTCATTGATACTTATTGCGCATGTATCGAAGAGGACGTGGCAATCTCGGTGCGGCTGCAATTCATCTGTATGTACGGTATCGGGGACCCGGACAAGATTGGAAGTGTAGGTCTACAATTTCTGGCGCCTTCTGCGAGACGTACGGCAGGTTCAAGCTTACGATCGTGGCGTCAATGAGGCCTTAGGATGGTGCCGAACTTCGGCCGTCTCAGTAGTTCTCGCGTGCAGAAAGACAGCTGATATGTAGTTTCAGAGGATAAGGAAGGGGACTTGCAAACCTAGCGCCGCCTTCAAGAATAACGGGTAAGCGTACCTTTGAATACGGGATCGGTAGGATTGTAGGTTCAGCGACGGATCCACATACCCGGTGTTAACATGCCCCACCCAAGTTCCGTAGCACTTGACAGACATCCCGGTCACTGCGCATCTGTCTGTACGTGAGCGTCGCGGAGGATATGAGTCAATTCCGAGCGTGCGTTATGTGCGCAGCAAGCGTTCAGTAAGTCATGGGAAGAAGGGCGATGGATTCGTGCGGTGCTGCGATGGCACTTGTAAGCGGCATTGAGCCGATGGAGACGGACGCGTTCCCACATACGCGTCGACCCGGCGCTGGTACGGACATAGCAGAAGCGCGGCAACTCATCGCCTACAGCGCAGCAAGCCATGCGTGTTGGGTTGCTGTAGGTACAGGAGACGAAGCCGGCGGGAGGGAGTGAGTGCAGGTGGCAGGACGGCACTGCTGGAGTCTAGAGTCAGACGAGCCAACAGGATGTTTACCCAGGCGTAGAGTCCGTTAGACGCGCGCGATCGAGGAGGCCGGCATCTCGGCTGTAGAACGGTGCGCGCCACGGCAAGGGATCATTGGATGGGCTCGGAGGACGATTTGTCACGCCTCCGCATTCTCTAAATATCTCACCTGCTCATATGTCCCCCCGGTCAGCCTTTCCTGGTGTCTTCGCCCCGGCTCCCCGTCCTCCAGCTGTGCTCGCTTTCTGCGGTGTCCCAGCTCTCTTAAGACGCGTCCGAACGAACTCTCCAGGCCTCGTTTGCTGTAGCTGCTCGCATGGCCTCCACCGCTATGGACTCCAAAGAGCTTGATCGTGAAGCCACTCCTGCCCCCAGTACGGTCGACCCCGAGAAGGGCACCGGAAAGCCTGGCCAGCACTGGAAACGCGGCGAGGAACATGTTCTCCCGAAAAACAACATCCCCATCGTATTCTGTGGGTTGATGTGCTGCACATTCCTCGCCGCATTGGATCAGGTATGTCCCCTAAACCTGCTTCGCCTAGTGGTCCATGTTCAATAATGTCTCGAAGACCATCGTTGCGACTGCTCTCCCTACGATTGTTGAGAAGCTCGGGGGAGGGAAGGACTACTCGTGGGTCGGCAGGTGCGTTCTCATTATTTCTGAACATATGGTATGTTTTCTTACTTTGAGTAGCGCATATCTCCTTGCAACCTCCGCCTTGTCCCCTATATACGGCAAAATATCCGACATCTTTGGTAAGTACCCGGCGGCTGTCCGTATTCCCTCTAGACTGACACATTATGACAGGTCGCAAACCTGTCCTCTATGTGTCTATCCTAATCTTCCTGGTGGGGTGAACGTTCGCATTTGGCGCTAAGTTAGCGGCTCATCTTGGCGTCTAGATTGGTTCCGCGTTGTGCGGCGCCGCGCAGAACATGACATGGCTAGTGGTTTGCCGAGCAGTCCAGGGTATCGGCGGTGGAGGCATCATCCAAATGGTGCAGATCACTATTTCCGATATAGTGTCATTGCAAGAGTAAGTTCACACAGGGATGCACGCACACACGGTCCTGACCATGCTCTTCGTACAGTCGTGGCAAGTACGGCGGATACATTGGTGCATCATGGGGTATAGCAAGGTTAGTGCTGTTCTATTACTTTTGTACAACTGTTCTGACGATTTGATGTTAGCGTTATTGGGCCACTCCTGGGTGGAGTAAGTGCTGTATCCCCGCATATATGGGTTCATAACTCACTCTCGTGGCACAGGTTTTCACCGACCATGTATCATGGCGTTGGTGCGTATTCTATAATTATCGGACAAAGATATCATATCAGTGGATTAATCACTGGAACCCTCTTACAGGTGTTTCTTCATCAACTTGCAAGTCATCTGCTAGTAGAGAACATGTTACATGTGCTTACCGATATCTTCCAGGCCCACCGGCGGTGTCGGATTCGCACTGCTCTTCTTCTTCCTACGCCTCAACCCCCACCAAGGGAAGACCTTCAGGGAACACGTGCAACAGTTCGATTTCATCGGCCTGGCCCTCATCATTGCTGGTGTTGTCCTCCTCTTGCTGGGCTTCAACTTCAGCGAGTCGAGCTGTAAGTGCCCACCAAATCGCCACGATAGCCTAGGTCCTGACCGTTTTCACCATAGGGGCGACCCCTCAGTGCATCGCACCTCTCGCTATCGGCGTCACCCTGCTTGTCGTTGCATTTGTCTACGAGTTGTTCACAAAACGGTCTCCTATCCTTCCCCCTCGATTGTTCAAGGTTTGTTGTCCTCATTCATTCGTGATAGCCTCGGCTTATTCTCTCACAGACGCGCACAACGGCTATCATCCTGGTCTCGTCATTGCTGCACGCCTTCTCCTTCTTCTCTGGTGCATACTATCTCCCGGTATACTTCCAAGTACTCGGCTCGTCCGCCACAAATGCCGGTGTCCGGTAAGTGCTTAACGCGGTCCCCCGTGTGTTCGGGAGAAAGCATGCTCATACGTGGAATCTGCAGCATGCTGCCCTTCTCACTGGGTGGTGCGGCGTTTTCGATCATTTCAGGCCAGATCACGTCGCGGACTGGACGGTGGAGACCCATCATATGGGTGTCCTGGGCGATTATGACCCTCGGATGGGGGCTCATGACGATGCTTGACGATACCTCGAACAAGTGAGTACCATTCTACGCCGATTGTCCGCGAATTGTATTAATCAAATCCTCCAGTGCGGAGAAGGCGCTTTATCCCCTCGTTGCGGCTATTGGTATTGGTAACCTCTTCCAGGTGCGTCTTGGCTACTGTCCCGTTTAGAGAGTCCCGAATCCCAAGCTGATTGTATGCGCTCAGACCCCCTTGATCGGTCTGCAAGCTGCGATGCCGTTGAAGGATATGGCGACCAGCACCGCCGCGTTCATCCTCATCCGTACCCTCGGCGGCACGATCGGTATCTCTGTTGGCCAAGCCATTATCTCCAGCGTACGTCTACTAGTCATCCGTCGCCAGTCACAGATTGCTCACTCATTGTATGTACAGGAATTGCGCAAGCGGGTAGCCCAGATCCCGAACCTCACCATCGACACTTCGCCGTCCGCCCTAACGCAGATCGTGCGGCAGATCCCGCTCATCTCAGTAGGTCTAGCTACCCACGCTTGGGCTCTATCGCAGGTTACTGACGTTGGCACGTAGGATCCCGTCCAACGCGCAGCGCTTGCACACGCATATACCCGCTCGATCGCTACGATATGGATCGTCAGCACACCCCTCGCAGGTGTTGGCCTCTTGATGGTCATCTTCATGCGCGGCTACACGCTCAAGCGCGTCGTACGCACCGCCGGCGAGCCCAGCGAGAAGGCCACAGAGGCGGAGGCGGCTGGCGTCGCGGCCGCACCGGTTGCCGGCGTCGAGGGTGGCGACGCGCTCGCGAAGGACGACGCGGCGACGGTCCGGAACGACTCCTCGATTAACGAGGACGAGAAGACGAGGACGCGGGTCGACGCATGATTCCCCGCGCGGATATGATATCAAGGGGACGAAGGCGACGATGAAGATGCGGCTGCTCCATGAGGAGGCCGTGCGCAGGGAGAGCCTCGGGGCTCCCGATAGAGATAGACAGTCCGGCGGGTTCGCCTCGGACAGGGCGGCCCGCCGACGGGTCTTTTTCTTTTTACGATGTTGTCATTATTTGTTTTGATGTTTTCACGCACGCATATGTTACGCACGCACGCAGTTACGGAAGACGCGCGTTAGTAGGTGGAGGGGGGTGGGGGTGTTCGGTGCCGTCGCTCTACCATATTGTATGATCACGGTGCATTTGTCTTGGTTAGATAATATGTTATAGCTTTGCAATACCCACTCACAACAAACATGCATTGTATCAATGTACACGAAGTGCACGCAAGAAGCGTCCGGGTGGGCCAGAGCGAGCTACGGGCGATGCGGGAAGAAGCTGAACATAGGGTTTCGAAGACCGAGCGCGCATTCTGCCGCAGCTGCGAACTTCCGAGATGCGAGCGCATCTGCCCTCGAACGTGCGCACTCTAGATCTCGCAGCCCGGTGCTTTGCATCGGCAGAACACCCTCTTTGACAGACCCCAGCCCGCATCCGGCACGGCTACACGCGCGCTGCGCTTCGCCGCACTCGTGGGCCGGGGCGATGAACCGGACGACTGACCTTCTCGTATTCGACAGACGGACGGGCGGCCGAGCCGCTGCCCTCGGGTTCCGGTTGGGGGACGATAGCTAAAACTGCGCGGCGGCGGGCGTTTGCGGGTGCTTTTTTCTTCCAGCGTTCCCCGACAACAGACTACAGTGCTTGACAGGAAAGATGGTGGGGGTGCGCGCCTTGGGGTCACGCACTTTATCAGACGTTTGCCGCCGTGCTGTGACGTCGGGGACGCTCGCCGCCGGGTTCCATGTAAGTGGGACAACTGTTGTGGTCGTCGATCGGGCGACCTCTGGCGAAACGCTCCAGTAGGGGGATATCTGGGCACAGCCGTTTGGCGAGGCGAGCGCTGGGCTGTCGCGGAGCTGGCGTTCTTCGTGCGCATCATACCGTGCGTGTGCTCTATGCGGTTTGCAGGTCCATTGGGAAGATCCGGACGTCGAGGGGTGGGAGGCAGTCACAGAAGCGCTTGTGGGCGCTGCAGGATCTGCACGACCGCAATTCTGAACCTAATAAAGCCTCGGCGGGCGCGTGGCGTATTTATCAGTGATGAAACGGACGGCATGTACGTGCAGTTTTTGTGCGCTATGTGTTCGCCGAGTGGATTGCGAACGCGGACGGACAATCATGCTGCGAATGGCGGGATCACCGGTGGCAACCCGGCGTCCTGGCGGGCGGCGGTCTGTCCAGATGGGAGGTGTACCGTGTTGCGGGACTAGCTATCCGGGGAAGCGGAACGGTCGCATCGCGGCGTAGGTAGCGCTGCTGCAGAAAAAGGCGGGTGCCTGCTGGCAGAACTCAGCACTGACAGGGAGCGCCGTTTGCGCGGTAGGTTCGCGGACTTGTCCGAAGGCGCGAAGCTGCTGCGAAGCGGCCGTCGGAGGGCGCAAAACGGGCTGCAGCTCCCTTGGAACAGGCTCGCGGCGCAAGTTTGGCCTGGACAGCGCTCGGACGTCCGGGTGGTCCTCGCCTGTCTCGGGCTCGGAGCACGGAGAGCTTGTAGGGCGATGCGGCAGCGAGAAGTCCCGCCTGGCGCGAGTCGGGCGGATATCTGGCAGATGCTGCTCGTGCACTACCGCGTGTGGCGAGGCGTGGCCGCAGTGCGCTGCCTGCTTGCCTTGAACGGGGCCCGGGGGGACTTCTAGAAGTCGGTGAGGGTGCAGGAGCGTGTGCTGGGACAAAGAGGACTAGACGGGGCGGCGGTGATGGACTGCATACAGACGGGGGCTGCCAGGACGCAGAGAGGCGTGTGTGATGCCGCTTGCAGCTGGCTGTATATAGCGCGCGATGGCCGAGAATCAGGGGGCGAGGCGGTACGAGAACGAGTGGGTGGGGGGATGCGCGGGACGCTCTGGGCGTGCTGGTCGGTGGCTGTCGTGGCGGCGGCGGTGGTCTCGAGGGCGACTGGAAGGGTCGGGGATGTGTGGGACGGCGTGGTCGTCGACGGGGAGGACGAGGAGGGGAGGGAGCTAGGGGCTGATTGGCGCGTCTAGCGAGAGAGGTCGGAAGGTGCATTCGAAGTCGGAGTGAGATATTTCGACCTCCCACACAGTCTCCACTCCCAGGTCCTCTCTCTTCTTCCCTCCCATCTCCCTCTGCTACCCTTCCGCCGTCCGCCCATCCTCCCCCATCCCACGATGCCTGCTGAACACCCCATTCCCGCGATACACGACTCGTCCCAGGCGGACCCCTCCCAGCCACAGGTCAAGCTTTGCCTCGCCTGTTGCTGTCCTCTTGCCGCCGATACCGCCAGCGCCGCACCCTTCCTCCTCCACGACGACACAGACTCTCCTGTAGAAACAACTCTAGTATGTGCCTCGTGTCGCTCTCGTCTCCCTCCACAGGCCCCTGTCCGCGACGGTTTGTTTGCCGAAGGCGCAAGGGAGCTCTTGCGACGCGCCGCATCACTCCAGCCTGCAAACAACGAGGCCGCCTCGCCTGCACCCCATGAGTCCGTTCAATCTTACCTCTCGAGTCTTCTCGTCGTCGAACCTTGTCCGCCGCCGGAGCTCGTAATGGAAACCCCCATCGCCCTGGCGCCGCGCGCTATTGCCTCCCCGACGTATGACGCCCAGAGCAACCACTCCTCCCCGGCCCAAGCATCCCGATATGACAAGTACCCGACATCCCCTGCGCCCCCTTCGGCGTCGGCTCGTCCGACGCTGACCCCAATCGACACCAGCCACGCCAGCTCGTCACAAGCGCCTGTTGCTCAACGTGCTGACAAGTCATCTGCGCCCCATGCCTCTGGCAGCAGGCAGCGTCCCCACGTTACCTCCTCTTCAGCCCCCGACCCGCTCTTGGACATCACGCGCCTTCGCGTTCGCTCGCAGGGACATCACTGCCTCTATCCTGGCGCCACTTTCCAGGGCACACAGAAGAGCGGCAGGAATAGCTACGACGTCAACGTGACCATAGTGGTGCGTCCGGAGGATCGTGCTTGCTCACCGGAAGTACTAAGCAGTGAATGGCGTTTTAGGACGTCGATTTCGCATCATCCCACCTCTGCGGGTACCTCCGCATCCGCGGACTCACAGACGACTGGCCAGAGCTCACAACTTACTTTGACGCCGAGATAATTGGTAGTCGGTATGGTTTCCTGACGCGCAACTGGGGCGCGACCGAGTCGGAGGACATGGTTCACTGGGGGCGGTTCCCGGCGTTCCGACATGTCAAGAACGAGCTTAACAAACCGCACTTGACGATGAAAGACGCTCTTAACCGCGGGGCTGTGTTCATGCGCTGGAAGGAGAAGTTCCTCGTCCCTGACCACCGTGTGCAGGACATCAACGGTGCCAGTTTCGCAGGTGAGTGACATCATGCCCATCTGCTCCCTCCTTGTACACACGCCTATCTGTGACATGAAATTCGGAGCGATGATCAATACGGGAATCTGACTTCGTTTTGTTCCGACTCACAGGTTTCTACTACGTATGCGTAGACTTCAACCCGCAACAGACGGGATCCGTGCATCTGCCGCCCCCGGCGGATGACGCAGTAGACTTCGTGTCGTCCCCCACGACGACGCAAGCAGCACCGACGACGAAGCCCGAGGCGGCCCCACGGTCGCGGCGCATATCCATTAACCGCGGTTCCCGCCGTACGGGCAGGTCTGCTTCACGCGGGTGCCCGTCTAATGTGGCGACGATGAGCGGGTTCTACTTCCACCAGAACTCCGAGCCGTGAGTCAAATTGATTCCCATGACCAGGCTCGCTAATGATGTCCGTGCCGTCTATAGTTACCAACAGCTGTCCTTGGTCCACGTCCCGGAGCATACGAGCTCGTGCTTTGAATTCCGATGAGATGAGATAATGACACGTTCGGCGGATGTCCTCGAAATTTGGCTTTGCCAAACGCTACGAGGGGCGAGGGGCGGCGTTCAGCGGAATGCACGGCCGTTCTCCCCGGTAGCTACCTTACTCTAGTATACGCGTTCTGCGACACGACCATTCCTGGGCCCTACTACCATGGGCCACTCCAATGTCTCCCCGTCCCCCCTCGAATATCTCTGGACATGCTCACAGTTCATCATCATATTCCCCGATGCCGCGCTAACGACACGTCCATCATACCACTTGCATTTCCATGACTTCTCGTGTACTATCTTTACTCGTGGCTTAGGTAGTGGTCACATACCTGTTGTACGACCCCGCAATCGCATCTCTCTTCGCAACTCGTCAAATGAGCGACGGATGCATGGCCAGCGAGCAGGATGAGTGAGCCACAGCCGACCTCGGCTCGGAGGATATAAAGGGCAGGTGGATCGGCGGGTGCCGAAAGGGCTCGGTAGAGTTCCTGGTCGCTTTCGTCCTTTCGTCGTCTCACCGGGCCTCGGGTCGACCTCCTCCTCATCCTCCTCATCTCCCTCCCCGCCGCCGCCCCTCCTTTCCTTCTTTTCTCTCCACCCCAGACGCCGACAAGCCGGCATGTCGTCCCACAACTCGTCCAACAACATCGTCGGCGGCCACTACCGCGTTGGGAAGAAGATTGGCGAGGGCTCCTTCGGGGTTATCTTCGAGGGTGCGTGTCTGCCCGCATCCCGCAGACCAACTGCGTGCGCAAGAGGGGCCACTCTGACCGTGCTACGTGTGTGTCCGCGCAGGCTCGAACCTTTTGAACTCGCAGACCGTCGCTATCAAATTCGTACGCCTCCGCAGCCACACGTACTCGCACCCATTGTCCGCTGCTCATGCCTCCGTGTCATACAGGAGCCGCGCAAGGCAGAAGCACCCCAATTGCGCGATGAGTGCCGCTCATACCGCATTCTCGCAGGCTGTCGTCAGTACCCGCCCGCCCCGTCCTATGTCCGTCCCGCCCGACTGACTGGCTCACATGTGGCCCCCTCCGCTGTTGGTTCATGCGCGACATGCAGCCGGGATACCCCAGATATACCACTTCGGGCAGGAAGGCCTGCACAACATCCTCGTCATTGACCTCCTGGGTGCGAGCCTGGAGGACCTCTTCGACATGTGCGGGCGCAAGTTCTCGATCAAGACGGTGTGCATGGCTGCGCGGCAGATGGTGCGTGTTCCACCACATCCTGCGCGCATCCGGGCCGCGGGGGTGTGCATGCAGGGACCAGGAATGCAAGTTGACGTGGAGTGCGCGTTGGCATTGGCAGATCACCCGTGTGCAGACGATCCATGAGAAGAACCTCATCTACCGCGACATCAAGCCGGACAACTTCCTCATCGGTCGCCCAGGCACGAAGAACGCGAACAGTATGTGCTGTGTGTTTCCTGTGCGCGGTGCAAAGTACTAATAACTGGGCGTTTGTTTCCGTGCGTTTGTGCGGCAGTGGTTCACATTGTCGACTTCGGCATGGCGAAGCAGTACCGGGATCCGAAGACGAAGCAGCACATTCCGTACCGGGAACGGAAGAGCTTGAGTGGAACGGCGCGGTACATGAGCATCAACACTCATCTGGGACGGGGTATGTCCGCGGCTTGTCGGTCGCTGTCCGCTTGTGTCAGTTCCTTACGTCATGTTCGCAGAGCAATCACGGCGAGACGATCTCGAGGCTCTCGGCCATGTCTTCATGTACTTTTTGCGCGGCAGCCTACCATGGCAAGGTCTCAAGGCCGCGACGAACAAGCAAAAGTATGAGAAGATTGGGGAGAAGAAGCAGACAACACCGATCAAGGAGTTGTGCGAAGGTTTCCCCGGTTCGTGCCCCTGCCTGCAATGTACGCCGACTGGTGCTAAACTATCTACAGAGGAGTTCAACATTTATCTCAACTATGTCCGCAAACTTGGGTTCGAGGAGACACCTGATTACGATTTCCTACGGGAGCTGTTCGCGAAGGTTTTGAAGAATAACGGCGACGTCGAAGATGGTGTTTACGACTGGAACCTTCTCAATGGTGAGATTCACGCCGCCGTCCCACGGACGCTCCGCTAATATGAATCCCCCCGATCCTGTCCAGGTGGTCGAGGCTGGGAAGCGTCAATGGTGCGTACAGTCTCCGCGCCTTCTCTTCTCCCATTCAATGTAGACTCGGCGCGCCGTGCTGACATTTTGCTTGGTTCGGCAGGGTGGCCAGAACCAGATCCTCGCGCAAATACAGAATGCTCCCGCCGCACCTGCGCAGCAGCAGCGCCGCGAGCTCGACCGAACCGGCCGCGACGATCGACGACGTGCGTCACAGGCCGGTGGTGCTGGACCCGTCATCCCTCCCTCGCCAGCCCTCGTGCGCACCGGCTCGAAGACACGGCACCCAGCGAATCTCGGCGCAGGCCAGTCAGCGGCGGCCCAGGTGGACGTCCCGGTTGCGCAGCGGCGGATCAGCCAGCAGGTCAGCGCGTCACATCCGTACGCGAACGCGGGCTACGACTCGTACGGCCGCGACGAGTACTCGGCCAGCCAGCAGCCATACGGGCGTGCGTCGCCGATGGTGTCGAGCGTGAATGCGGCGCCGCCCGCGCTCAGCAACGTGCGCGCGATGGGCGGCGAGGTCGGCGCGGCGAACGGCGGCGACTACCAGGGACAACAGGAGGAGCAGCCGAAGAGCACGCTATGGAAAATTCTCACGTGTCGCTGTGGATGAGCCGCACCGCCCCTTCCGCGCGCGCACCTCGTCCGTCCTGTCCTTACCGTTTGGTCTCGTATGTTTTGCCGGCTGTTTTCCCCTCTTTTCTCGCTGGATACTTTTGGTCGCGGAGTCTCTCGGTCTCCTCATGGGTTTTTTGCTCGCTCATTCTCGTTCACCACATGCTGTCTTCCGTACAATCCCACTGATACCTGCTCGCAATTGATGCAAACACTTCTCTGAGTACCCCCCTCCATTCTACTACACGCGCATGCGCGTGCGCTGCGGCCCCCCTTGTGCCATCTACTCCACTCCACCCGCCCCGCCCTTACGATCTCTACAGATACACATCCCCCAGCGTAATAAGCTAATACAGTTCAAGGCTGTCTTGACGATGGTATTAGACGAGCGGCGCGTAGTAGTACAGCCAGTCAAATTCAAACTACACAGAATATCCGGATGCCACACACTTGCGAGAAATTGTCTAAGATCGAGACGGAGATGGGGCAGAATAATACAAAACACAACACAACACAAACGGGGCTTATGCCGAGCCCGAAGGGGCCCCGCGACTGTTGCCGCGCGAGGATCGCTCTCCGTTCGGCCGCAAGCCTTGGTCGTGCCCGGGCGACGGATAGCTCGAGGAGTTGGGAGGATTGCGGGCGTCTGCAAGCAGCATGAGTACATCATTTCGCGGTCTGAGCGCGACGGTATATCTCACCAGTCACGTCCGGGAACGAGCTGTTCTGGATGGACGAGAGCGAGCGGCCGCCGAGCTCGGGCGGGGACGGATACGACTCGATCGTCGACGGCGGCGTGCGCTCGTGGTGGCGCTTCCCGTGGTCGCTGAACTCGCTCACAGGGGACACGTCCGCGTTCGGGCGCGAGCGACCTGCAGGAAGCAGGGGCTCAGCGTCTTCATCTTTCGCAGCACGGTCGCCTGCGGGCGCGAACTCACTGCGTGCGCCCTCGGGCGGCGTGCGCGTGTGGTCCCGCGGGCCGCCGCCTTGGAACGAGTTGTTGGGCCGGACGTCGTGGTTTCTGCCGCGGGACGTATCATCGTACCGATTCTGGTTGCGGTCCCAGCTGGTCGTTTGAGGAGCGGTATCGCGCCCTTGGTAGAACCGCCCGCCGCCGCGGGAGGGATGGTTGAAGTTCCTCGTGGGGCCGTTGTTGTTGTTGTTGTAATTGATGTGATTATTGTTGTATTGGTGGGGAGGCTGATTACCCCATGGCGGGTTGTTGTTCCCCTCGGACCCGTTGTAGGGATTGTAGCCAGGGTTGTGACCTGCCTGCTGTAGCTGGAGGTGGGTGGGCGGTCGCACTCCAAACTTGAGTCGACTTACCTGCATAACCGGTTGCATTGGCCCGAGCCGCTCTTGGACAGCCCTCTGCACCATCTCCATGATCTGCGCCATGCCCATGCTACTGTTACTCGAATCGGCTCCAATACGCCCAATCTTGCTGTCCATGTTTCGGACCTCTTGAGCCATGAGGTTTCTCTCCTCGCGCTCTTTCTTCAAGCTGTCCTGTACAGTCCGCAATTGGCCCTTCGTTGACTTGGCCTCCTGCTCCAGATCGTCTATCTTCTCTGCTTGCCTCTTGACTTGACGGCGAAGCTCGACATTCTCGCTCTCCATGTGCTCTAGCTGCTGATGTTGCTTCTCGACTGTAGCGTGCAAGAGCTTCACCTCCTCCTCCAGGCGCGGGTTCGACCGTGGAGCGGAGGCGAGGGCAAGCCCGCTGTTAATCAGCATGGACAAGTGAGGGACGATAGTCTGTGCCGAATGTGTAAATTGAGCGGAGTAGTCGTCGGCACGTGAAGGTGGATCCACGATAGCCTGAGGGAGTGCGGGGAGGACAGGAGCGAATGAGGTACTAGGAAACGCGGGGACGGAGGATGTATCGGAGACTAGAGCACTCCGACGGGGCAAAGGGGTTGGTGGCGAATTGACCTTGGCTATCGCAGACGGTTCAGCGCGCGTGTCTTCCGCCCTCGACGCAGACTCTGCGATGGCGGCGCAGACTGGCGCGGCCGCATCGGGTACATCGTCCGGTAAGATGTACGACCCGTTCAGCGATGATTCTCCGCGAGTGCGATGCGTACTCGTAGTACGAACGGAGAGCCCACTCTGGCGGCCGGACGTGCTGCTGACCATTGCCCTACTGTCCGACGCGCGAGAAGAGCGTCGACTCATCCCAGGCGCCGCGAGGTTGGTCGTGGCCTTCGACTTTCCCTTCGTCTTCGGTGCGTCGTCGCTCTTTTCTTCGCTCTGCCTCTTGGCCATGTCTTCCTTGGAGATTCCAGGCGGTCCTTTCCGCTTCTTCGGGATGCGCCCAAGCGAGGCGAGAGAGTTTGCCGATGTAGAAGTCCGAGTGGTGGTACGCTCAGGAGCCTTGTCGGACTCAAGCTCTGCATCCGCGACCGTGCGCTTCAGCATCGAGCGTCGGGGAATCTGCGGGGTGCCAGAGACGGGGGCAGGTGCGCGCTCTCGCGTGGATTGTGGCGCGACAGAGCGAGGGAGCGACGGACGGGGAATCTCTTCCACATCGGGGTAGTCCAGGTTCATGTCGGACGTCAGCACTTCTGCGGAGCTAGGGCCCGACGGAAGGGTCGACGCTGGTTCAGAGTCGGACAGGACCACTGTGGTGACCGCCCTGCGCCCTACATGCGGCTTCTTGATCGTCCGTGGCGGGGGCGAATAGTCGCGCTTCGTGTGCCGCGGCGGCGAGCAGGGGGGGTCCTGGTTGTTCATATGCGCTGCCCGTTGGAAGGCGCCTACCAGTCCCATAGCCGCGGAGTTGTCGGCGACGGGAACCATCGAGGAGCGCGAGGCGGACTTGTCGCCGGACCGCTGTGGTAGTACAGGGTCAGCACATGCGGGCGCAACGCGAAGGACGGGACGCACGTCGCGGCGGTGGCGTGCAGAGTGTTCGGCTCTGTCGCCGGAGCCTCTTGTATGGGTCGTAAGCGCGGAGGACTCAGGGTCGCCCCGGCCTGCAGGCTTCGGCTTCTTCCGCGGTTGGGTCGCGAAATCAAACCGAGAAGGGGACGACGCCCTCTTGAGCCTAGATACTACATACGGAGGCAGAGGGGGGACCGCGACGTAAGGGACGTTGCCCTCAAGGAGCGGGTGCGCGCCCCCGGGCAGCGAGCGCTGGCTGTCGGTATCAGAATACTCGATTTCGATGACCTCCTTGACCTGGCTCTCCTCAGCGCTTGTGTTTGCAGACACGGCGAGGAAAGGGAGGTGGTTCGTCGATGGCAATTCTACGATGTTCAGAACGGGTGAGGGTGACCCATCGAACGAGCTTTCCGCGCTCTCATCCGAGCTGTTGACAGGGGTGAGAGGGGACAGCTGGTCCACCGGCTGCTTCGGTTCCGCCTTTGACATCTTGGGTGTCGAAGGCGTTGCGGGGACGACTTCTGGCTCGTCGACCGAAATACCCATAGCCTGCAGGCGGAGGGCTGTCAGTGGACCGGTCCACCACGTGGTGGCACTACTCACCCCACATTCCCGGTCGTAGAACCCGAGCTTGACGTTCGCGTGGCCAGGCCTGCATTTGGGAAAGCTGAGCGCAGCGATCTTGAGGCGCTCGGAGGCACTCTCGATGCTCTCGAGATCAAAGAGCTTAGCCTTGATGTTATACTGTTTCGCCGCCACTGTCCTGTCCTTGTGGAAGGTGTGCCAATCCACCTGATCTGGGCGCCATTCCCGGTGTATGATGACCGCCTCCGCCGAATGGATACCTTGGCGCAGAAGGTGGTGGAAGCATTTGGACCCATGGCATACAACGCAATTGAGCACATCCACAGGAGATGCAGGGTGATTGTCTGAATAGATAGCGCGACATGTGGAAGGTCTCCTGTCGGCCTGCAGGAACCATTGCATGAAGTCAAGCTGATGTCCTGGATGTTGATCGTAAGATCTACTGCTCACCTTTTGTGCCCTATGATCACGAAGAGCGCAGGCTGCCTCGAAGACGCAGATCTCTTCAGGATCCCATAGCTCACTATACGCGCGATATCCGATCAGCTTCATTGCAAACCCGTACTCGTGCCTACTTACTCAGGTTCTTCAGCCTCCGGTGGAGCCTCCCCAGAGGGAAGCGCGGCAGCGATCGCCCTCGCGGCGTCGTTGCGGTCGGATAGCAACATATCGAAGGACCTGGTCTGCATCGGCTCCATCTGCCTGCAATCACAGCTCCGTCCTTCAACATAGCACGCCGGGCAGATGAGAAGCCCATCGCCCGGCTGTGGCACAGATCCGTCGTCCGCCGTCCGACACTCCTTGCACTCGAAGAAGCTTTGGAAGATGTCCGCACCGCAGAAGTCGCATGCGAGGTTGCACGACGCCGCGCGGTCGCTGTCACGGCGATCCTGGGAACCGGCTGGCGGCTGGAGGGTAATCTTGAGCCCGTTCGACGAGCCCGAGCGCGCGGCGCTGTCGCTGTCTGTGCGACTTGTAGAGGCCTTGACGGTGGCGGTCAACGCCCAGCCGGCGCCAGTCTCGGAGCGGAGGACGTGCTCGAGCTTCGCGTGGCAGGCGGCGAACTCGTCGCGGAGGACCTCATCGAAGAGCTGCACGATCCGCTTGAGCTTCTGCGCGCGCGCCCGGACGTCCGGCTGTGGAAGTGGTGTGACGGCGCGGATAGACTTCTCGTCGGACGAATCAGCGTAGCCGACGTAGTTGTTCCAGGCAGAGGTGCCTTGCGACTCTTCAACATGTTCCACCTTGGGCGTGCGCGTGGGGGCGAGTGCAGCTTGCACTGCCTGGGTGAGATGCAGCATCGAGCGGTACAAGACCGTCCTGACCCGATACTGTTCAGGGCGACAAACTCTGCATTTGAGAGATAAGTATTTATTATTGGGTATAAAGAAGCGTCCCACCTGCGGTAGATCGGAAGCTCACAGTGGAGCGCAGTCCTGAGATTGTCCAAAGTCATCCTAGACCAGCTCGTCTTCATCGCGAGCCCGCCGGAATTCACTACCTGATGGCAGCTGCGTGGGGGGACAAGGACCAGGTCTCCGACCCTCTGCTCTACGACGTAGACGGTGAAGGGAGCCCTGCCGAGCTCCTCGAGCGTCGTTACGTGCGTCTCCCAGTCGAGCTCCTGCCCGAGCTTCTTGTGGAAGTACTTTGCGACGGCGGCCGCATCGTTGGCGGCAGTCATGAACCAGAACGACCGGCCATTGTTCTCCGACACGCACATCAAGTTGTGGCCGGAGGAGGAGCAGAGGTCCTTGTGTGCCGCCGTGTAGGTATCGCCAATGCCCATGTAGCAGAGTAGTGACTCAACGGCTTCCTGTTAAATGGGGATCCGCGTTAGCGAATAGGAGTGAGACGAACGGGCTGGAGACTGACCGAGGGGGAGAGGTATCTAAGGTAATTGTCCGGCGAACTAGGCAGCACACTGGTCGGGATTTCGCTAGATTTGAAGAGCCAATCACGCCACTCAAGCGGGCAGTCGGCATCTTTCCAGTACCACCGCTGGGTCTCTGTAAGTTGGAAGGTTGGATGAGCCAAACGTTACTTAAAGTCAATGTGGCGGCTGACCTCCGGGAGTGGCGTAAACGGTTTGCGACCGTGATAACTCCACAAACTCCGTCAAAGTCATCGACTGGTCGCGTCGATCATGCATATTTCGGACGTTGATCGCTAGAGAGGCCATAGCGTGAGATAGAGCATCACCAACAATGTCCGCCACATACATTTGTCGCCGGATGTTTGGAGCAGCCATTCCAGGCTGAAGATCTCCTTCGGCCAATTAGGATGCTGGTTCCATTGCTCAATTACCAAGGGTATCCCGTCCCGCTCATAGTCCACCAAAGCCTGGGACAAGACCTCGGGTTTGGCACATGCGGATACACGGCGAACAGGCTTGAAGCTGTCGTATTTCGAACATAGGTCCGGAGCTGACCAGTCCTTGGCGGTTATTCGGGGAAGCGCGAACTTCGAACTCGAAGAGGTAGGGCCTGTTCGGGAGGGAGAGGAGGAAGGTCCGGGTATTGGTTGCTCGACGGGGGGTGGGGGAACGGTGGCGAGCGGGCGTGGAGGGTGCGACGTTGCTTCTGGCGGCGGCCTTTGCGCCTCCGAAAGTCTCCGGCGGGGTAGCGCAGACGATGTTCGCGGAATCGGGACCGAGAAAGACGAAGGCTTTGCCTTACCGAGAGGTGTTGCGGCGACAGCCCCGCTCAGTATGAGTTGTTGGCGCAAGTTTTCCATCGCGTCCTGGTGTTGGCAGAGCGCAGCTATTTGGCGCGTCTGAGCAGACGGAGCGCAAGAAGAGCGAAGATAAGGTGGAAGAGGAGGAGGAAGTGGAGGAGAGAGGGAAAGGCGGGGGCGCCGCAGACGTTGACTGCCGCAGGTTCAATGTAAAGCATCAGACGCTCGCCTAGGGTCCTATTCTTCTCTAGCGCCCGCAGAAGGCGGCGCCTCTTCGCCCGTTCTACCTCTCGCGGCTGTGCGTAGATAGCTTCTCTGTCCAATTTCCGTGCTCTTCAGTCTGTTGGGCCACCACGCTGTATCTGCGTTGTGTCGCATTCCATTCCAGCGTCAGACTGGATTCATTGCCAGCAACAGTCCACCGCGACTCAGGTCCAGCGTCAGACTGGATTCATTGCCAGCAACAGTCCACCGCGACTCAGGCCTCAGGTCCAGCCTCTGTCCAGTGTCACAGGCTCAGTCACCGACTCCCCGACCGCGGAGAACTCCGGTGATATCAACAATTTCCTTTAAAAGTTAGTTTGTGACAATGTCACGCCCACGAGTCATCACACGCACCAGAGCACCGTGTCACGCCAACAGAGTTCACCCGTCTCGACCGCGACTCGATCGTTCGTTCAACTCGTCCTTGTTCCACGCCGAGGCTGCCGCCATCTTTTCGCTTGTTCTCCCTCAGTGCTACATCTCGCCCTCTTATCAGCATCGCTCGTCACCACACAACCCAGGCACGAGGATGTCCAGCGTATCTGGCGCGTCAGCGGACTTCGACTTCTGGGAGTTCGTCAACTGCAGCGTGTGCCATCTGGAATTCGTCAAGGAAACTGGGGCACTGTCCTCGATTCCCTTCTGGCTCTCAGAGTGCGGGCATGTCATCTGCAACGCCCATCTCAGTGAGTACCTGTGACCGAAGTTGAGAAATGCGGGTGATCACACAACCTGGGGCGTACAGACGCAGATCAAAGCTGTGCCGCCTGTGGGAGTCCCGGGATCCAGCTGCTGCCTTTGCAAAGAGAGGTGAGTAACGGCTATTTGAGTGTTGCCATGCGGTCTAACAGGCTGTGTAGATGGAACCGCCGATGTCAAATTGGTTCAACTCGGTTCCAAATGCGTTCGACACGGTCGCCTACGCTCTCAGGGTACGTCATAGAGAAGTCGTCCATATATGCTTTACGGAGTCCCTCGCAGTTTCAGATGAGCAACATGGCAACCCTTGTTCGCTATTTTAAGAAGAAATATCAGCAGTATCGCCCGCTGTACGAACGCCTCAAAGCGGAACATGCAGAGACTAAGCGACTTAGGAAGTAATGATTTTTGCTCGTTTATGTTCTAATCCGGCAGCTTAACGTATCTCTAGGCTGGTTGATGATTTACAACAGGAGAACCTCCAGTTAAGGCAACGTCTGCAAATGGGCGACAGCGACCATTCAGATGTACTCAACAACAACCGCAAACGGATGCGTGTAGACGATAACGGGTGCGTTCACAAAGCCGACCCATCCGCATTCCTAACAAACCGCCGTTTTCGGATCAGGTACTCGAGTGGGCAGCGATCTTCTAGTCCACGCTCGGCGGCCACTCCCATTGCTCCGGATCGATTGACGCTTCCTCCAGGACATCACCAGCCGCAGTTTAACTCTCGTCAATCTCTTCAAGTGCCGGAATCCGCGCCAGCGACTAAACAAAGTCTAGAGTATGCTTCTCATCACAAACCTTTGTAGACCTATCATAACTCCACTGCCCAGGCACTACGCCTACGCACCTCCGCAAAGCGCACAAGCATCGACGATGGCGATCCCATCTTTGACGCATGCTCAGTCGGGCTCTACTCGCCGTGCACAACTTCGTGAAGAGGACGAGCTCGAGCAAACTTCTGTACCTCCAGCCGGCAGGCCTCGTCAGCGTGCGTCCATGGATCCTCGCAGGCGGATGCTCCCTCCTCCAACGCCTCAGCCTGGTACTGGTTCTCGACTACTTCCTGCGCGACCATCGTTCCTCCCAGCCACTCCGCAGGTAGCTTCTGCTGGTTCTACGCGCTTCGTCCCGCAAACTCCTAGCAAGGGGATAACGAAAGCCGCTCCACCAACGCCGCACGCCTTCGTTCCTGGACCTCACTATGGGCAGCAACAGAACTCTGAGACTCAGCGATTCATCCCCTCTAACAGCGCGCAGCGGCTCCCTGCGATGGTCTCTTCCTCTTCTTCTGGTTCTATTGCTCGCTCTGGCTCTGTCGCTCAAACACCTACTCGGACGGGATCGTTCGCTGTCTCTAGCATTGGAAGACAACGGACGCCGTTCGTGCCTAGTGCCGAAGGAAGATTCTCATGAGCGGTCTCCTGGTTCATTTCATCTCGCTGTCTCGGCACGTCCTCAGGCTCTCGGCGCTCGGTTTATGTCATGTCGTTATTTCATTCTAACTTATAGCCTTGTTATGCCCTTGTATCCTGTCTCCTTCAACCTACTTCTAATCGGACATTCTATGCGCATATAGTCGCGTCGCGGCGTTTCGCGGTTATGTGATGTCTTGTGCTGTGTTCAGTACTCGTGCCTCCCGGAGATGCTGCACAAAAACCCGACACGAAGTGTCTGGTTCAGCACTGGCTAATGGCGAGGGCAATAGTCAATCACGACAATTATGAGATGCCCTTTGAGGATGTGAATGTCATTGCGAACCCGGCGTACATACTGGAATTGTGTATTTAGCGCCCAATAACGAGGCGTTAAATAGGCGCCTGTGGCTCAGTTTCACGTGGCGTGCCGCCACTACTGCGGGGCTGCGGCGGACGACGGCTGCACCAAGGCTGTCCTCGGTCTCGCTTGCACGTCCTTATTTCCACTCCTCCCACCCGGCGTGCGCAGGTCGCCCCATATTCCGCTCATACGCCCCACCTCTCGTACCACTCTCCGCCCATCTGCCTCTCTCCCTCTTACGACTTCCCTCTTCACGACTACTTTACCGGAAATGGCTACTTACAACGATCCCTATGCGCACGGCCAGTACCCGCAGCAGTACCAGGATGCGCCCTTCAACCCGTACGAGGTCCAGCAGCAACAACATGCACAAAGGCCATACGATCAGGGCGGCTACACCGATCCTAGCGACGAGTATTCAGCTTCTGCTCGTGCGAAGGAAGGCGCCGCTGGGCTGCGGAATGGCTATGGGCACGGAGAGGATGCAGTGCCGGTACCTATGTCCGAGAAGTGAGTGCATTGACAGTCTTCTGTGGTCGTATGACGGAATGGGGTCTCTGATGTGTGTTCATTCTGCAGGACGTCGAGTAACATGCGGCAATGGCGGTACGAGCACCAGGGCAAGATGTGGACGAAGGGCAGCCGGGCTCGCTGCTTTGGCCGCTTCTTCTGCTGCACGATCATGGTCTTCCTGTTCCTCCTGATCAGCATCGTGCTCTCGCTGGCCCTGGTATGTGGTCCCGCTGGCGTCGAGTGTGCTTCCATGCATCGTGTGCTGACCGGACGCCCGTGCCACAGTGGCTCCGCCCGCCGAACATCATCGTGGGACAGCCGACCCCGGATCTCAGCACGTTCGCCATCGACGTGAACACGGAGAGCCTCAGTCTTGGGATGCCCGTGAACGTCAGGTATGTTCTCCAGCGCACACTAGCGACGCTGTTACATCCGTAAATGCTTACGCTTCGCACAGCATCAACAACCCGAATTACTTCCCCGTTGACATCACCTACCTGGACGCAGTCGTCCTCTACCCGATCAACAGCACGCAGATTGGGTCTGGGCACAAGGGCAAGGTTGAGCTGAAGCAGTTCGAGCAGACGAACTTCACGTTCCCGGTCACGGTCGCCTACAACGCTACATCGGACCCCGACGGCGCCGTCATCCTCGACCTCGCGAAGCACTGCGGTCTCGACGGGAGCGCAGCATCAGACGTGTCCCTCACCGTTAACGTGAAGGTATGCCTCCCCGTCCTGTCCTGTGTAAAGTCGCACGGCGTGCAGTGCTGACCGCCCACCCCCAGGTTGCGCTCAAGATCTTCGATATCCCGATTTCGCACACTATCTCGAACCAGGTGTCGTTCGCGTGTCCCCTGGGGAGCGTCGGCACAGAGCTCCAGGTAAGGCTTGCTGTGCGACCGTTGTTGACGACAAGTGCTCATGCTTTGAATGTGTGTAGGACCTGCTCAAGGCCCTGAACCTCACGGACATCGCGAGCTTGCTGTGATAGACTTCGCTCTTGTTTTATATGTTTTCGCTCAGCTCATCACGGACTACGTTGCTTAGCTAGAGGAGTGCTGAGTGCTCGCGGACAATATTGATCTCCTAGTATTCGTACACCTGCTATTCGGCGTTCGCGCCTCCAATAAACACAAAATCACAATACACGTCTATTGGTATCAGCACGGGTGGTCTCCCCCTCCTTGAGAAACACCTATACGGGTACTGGTGATGTGTCCGAGCCTGGTCCGGCTTTGACAGCCCGATCCGCTTCCTCCTCGGTCATGTTCACCTGCTTCTCGATCTCCGCCGCCTTGCGCGCGAGCTGCCTCTCAACCTCTGCCTTGTCCACGCCTGGCGCTCCGCACTGCACGAGACACTGCCCGATCAAGCCACGCCACTTCAGGTGCCCGTCCACATCGCACGCAACATTCTCCACGCCCTGCACCTCGACGGGCTGCAGACCCGCAACGCCCCAGTTCATGCCCGACACGCGCGCAAGCACCGCGAGCACGTAGTCGTCCGACCCATACCCGTTCACGACGCGTCCAGCGGCCACGCGACGGACCGCGGCCCACTGCGCGCGGTCGACGGGCAAAGGCGAGCCGAAGAGGAACACGTCCTGCACGAGCCCGAGGGTCTGCGAAGGGGGGAGCGAGGCGAGGTGCTGGAGCGCCTCGAAGATGACGAGGGAGCCGAGGGAGTACCCGACGAGCGTGATGGGGCGCGTCCCGAGGACGCGCTGGGCGAGGAGCGTCCCGAGGACTTTGCCGGTCTTGACGGCGAGCGTTTTGGCTTGTACCCAGGGGTTGTCTGGGTGCATTTGTTAGATGCGACGGGAGAGGTTTTTTTAGAGGTGTAGATGGGACCTACCGATGATTTTGGTGATTTTGATCCAGGCCATGGGCGAGAGGGCGGAGAAGAGGGCGGCGAGTATGGTCTGCTTGATGATAGCCCCCTTGATGTAGAGCATCGCCTGAGCTTTGATGAGGTCTACTAGCGCGGAGGACAGGTTCTCGAGAGCTTCAACTTCCTGCGGCTTGTAAGACGAATGAAGGAACAGCAGTTATGCGGATCGCTTACCCATTGTAATGCGAAAGTATCATCGCCGCCGAACACTGTCCAAGGAGCCGTGACATCCTCCGGAGTCTCCAACCAACCTGTTACACACAACCTGACGGCCATCGTCTCCGTAGGTTTGTGCACAGGCTTGATGGCCAGATCCCGCACCTCCCTGGTATATGCGCCGACGACCTGCGCGGTCTTCCTGGACCCGTATGCGCCAAACAGCGCGCCGCACACGACCGACGACCCCGCGAGGCCAGACGCGAGCACGCCCACCGCGGTGCCCCCGACTCCAAGCCAGCCTAGAACCGAGGCAACGCCCGCGCCTACCGCAGGCGCAGCAAGCCCGCCGGTGACGCCGATGAGGACGCCCCCGGCAACTGCGCCCACGCCTACGCCGACCATGCGCAGCACTTTGCTTCGACGTGCATGCTCTTCCTTGGCTGCATCGGTCGTCTTGCTGGCCTCTTCGATCGCTTGCTTGGGGTCCTTGAGGGTTGCTGCGACGACCTCTTCGTCGATAGGGCCGACGAGGAAGAGGAAGGTGCGAGTGCGGCTGGAGTACTCCTTATTCGAGGTGACGTGCAAAAGCAGGACAGTATGGAGGAGAGGGGCGAGATGTTCCTGCGGTAACAGTGGTGGCAGGCCCACCGTGGAGGTGTCAGAAAGAGGATCAAATTCCGGTTGTTCTCCTACAGAACACAACAGTGAGTATGATCAACCTCCGGTGGTGGGATATACGAGATACCTCCAGGTTCACGACATGCGAGCCATATGTTCTTCTGTGTCTCCTCCGCCCAGGTGTTGAGGGCCTCTACGAAAGCATCCTTCGTTGCAATCGCGGCCCGCGTGTTTACGAACGCAGATTCTGCTGCAGCATGGAGCTCCGCGGTGTTGCGGAAGGCAGCAAGGCGACGCTGAAGTCGCTGGAACGTAGCATGGCACTGTGAATCTGTAAGGTCCTTGGAAGGGGTCACTTTCGTCAGGTCGCTCTTCGGAGACATCGTTGTGTAGTATGAGGGATAGATTTATCCACGAGGCGGTGTCTGGGTAGGCCTGCGGGGTACGCGAGCGACGTCATGAGCTGGGGCCCGGAGCCGGCTGCCGTGTGAGCTCCCTTTTCACCAACAACGCCCAAATATTTGTCCCAGTGTACACCTCTGCCACTTGTCCCCCACCTAGCAGACCTTGCAACTTCAGCAAATCAATCTCGAACGTCCAAAATGCATTGCCAGCGCGGCCAGATGTCTCCCTAGGAGCTTGATGCGTATCGTAGGTCGGGAAAGCCGGGTCGAAGACCGGAGCGTCTTCGTCTTCCGAGAAGCATAGAACCTCGTCGGAAGCCCTATGTCGCAAGCAGCACATCTGTAGCTTTGAAGGCAGCCAAAATGCTGCGGTGCATACACGCTTGTTGTGTGGTACTGCACGATGCGATAGTGCGAACAGTCATGGTGAAAAAGAAGGGACAGACTCATCGGAGCAGAGTTGTGGGCGCCTGATGTGTCTGCGAGCGCCAAACATAATTACGCGCCCACAGCTTGCGTAACACACGTGCCGACGCCCGACTACGTCCTCGGACGCGCGCCAGGTTTTGTCTCTCCTCCTCCCCGTACCTCTGCAGACCCCCTTCCGACGACGACTGCCTGGCCGACTCCTCCAGCGCCGCTCGACGCCGCGGTCGACGATGTCGATGTCCGCCGTAAGCTCAGTAGCTCATCGCCGGAGCCTCATTCACTCACATGATGACACGCTCGTAGTTCCTTAGACTGGGCACATGTTGTGCCCAAGCACGCCCACTCCGATCACCAGCACTCCATCTACCGCCCTTCCGCTCGCTATCTACCCTCCCTAGAACTGCCCCAACGCTTCGCGCGTGGTCTCTGCCCCAGAGGCATCCAGCCATCGTCCATAGCCGGGCACTATCACTCGCCTCCCTCTTCCGCAAGCCAGGCCCTCTCCCTTCCCCTGCAGTGGTAGCCACTATATCAAAGCTCGAAGCAGAGGCAGACGCACACCCGAATGATGTGGAGAAGCAGGTTGCGCTTTTCGAAGCCTTGGTCAGTACGAAGGCGAAACCAGGTTTGGACACGGTAGTGGCGAGATGGGAGCGCTTGTGTGAATTCGTAAGTCGTCTGTCCCTGCAGCTTGGATATACGGGCTTACCCTGCGTAGCACCCCTCTCACCCACTCATTCGCTCGGACACTGCTTTCAAACTCTACTTGGTTGCTCTGCGGGAACTCGGTCTTGACGCGTCGATCAACCCTGCTGTCAGACGGAGAGACGCGCTCCTCGCTGCTTCGTCCACTTCTGCTGCCGCCAGTATACTTGAACAAACTCCGGAAATTACGTCTACTCCTTCAGACTCCTTAGCAGCAACCACTTCTGCCGCTCAGGTCTCGTCTTCTGTCACCTCGGAATCTGCGCCCTCGACGTCATCACCACCTCCCACGTCAAGTCAACAGGCTGCACAAGAGGTTCTGTCGGGAGCAACAGTCACAGCGCGATCGGTACACACGGACTACGACGCGCTTCGAAATGCTCTTGGCCGCGGCTCTGGGGTCCCTGGGAACCCCATTGTTGTAACAGTGGCTGCGGGTGAGTTGCCCTTGTCTCGATTGAATACTGGTGTCCGTCGAGAGTCATGAGATTTATTCGTGTATTGGGAGTGTCTGCATGAGAGCTTAACAGGCACACTTCCATTACGCGGTGGATAGTGGTTCTCCAAAAGGCGCAAGGGACATTCCAGATCAAACGGTGATGTCAAGTGCGCCTTGTGCAAAGGTGTTCCAAGAACTGCCTATGCAATGCATGCATCATGGGACCGCCTGCTTTATGTGGTTACGAGCACTTCTGTTGTACTGTCGTAACAGCTTTGTGTTGTAGTCTCGCACGCGTCGATCCGCGGTCGCCATTCCACATGCGTTCTCCACGCTTCCTTGAATTGTAGGTCATGGCGCTGACAGCATCTTACTATTAGCGAAAGGGGAGATCTTCTTGCGCCTGATGCGATACGCAATATTTTCGATCCTTACGGTATTCTGTGAGTATCCTGTTCCCTCATTTTGCCTGCTCTACTCACCCAGAATGGCCCGCAGTCGTCCTCGTGTTCCTGTCGTTGTGGGTCGAGAATTCAGGGATGCTCAAAGCGGGCCCCCGTCAAGCCGAGTTCGAGCCCATTCAGGCCAAGACGTACAAATTCAGTGACGTACACGGCGTAGACGAGGCCAAGGGCGTAGGTTTCCCCGTACTCCATCTGTGACCTTTTGCTGAATCCAGCGGCTTTTCTAGGAGCTCCAAGACATTGTGGAATTCCTTAAGGACCCTTCGGCCTTCGGCACGCTAGGCGGGAAGCTGCCCAAGGGTGTCCTTCTCACCGGTCCCCCTGGAACGGGCAAAACCATGCTCGCGCGCGCCGTCGCAGGCGAGGCCGGTGTGCCTTTCTTGTTCGCTTCGGGGTAAGTTGCAGCCGCTTCTTGTTGCTTATTTGCAGCGCCGGCTGATGAGCTTCCTATAAGCTCCGAGTTCGACGAGATGTTCGTCGGCGTGGGTGCGAAGCGCGTCCGGGAACTGTTCGCTGCTGCGCGGAAGAAACAGCCTGCGATCATTTTCATCGACGAATTGGACGCCATTGGTGGCAAGCGCTCCAGCCGCGACCAACACTACATGAAGCAGACCCTGAACCAGCTCCTGGTGGAGATGGACGGGTTCTTGCAGAATGAAGGCATCATTGTAATTGCGGCGACCAACTTCCCCGAGACTCTCGACCCGTACGTACTACCGTCTCGACGTCACTTAATTCGATGTCACTGACAGGCCTTCCACGACAGCGCTCTAGTCCGTCCTGGCCGTTTCGACAAGCACGTCGCCGTCCCGCTTCCAGACGTGCGCGGCCGTGTCCAGATCCTCCAGCACCACATGACGAACGTCACCACTGCGCCTGGTACGTCTCTCCCATGGTCGCTTATGCGTGTCGGCGACTCACACGCCCATTACGCCGGCCACAGAGGTCGATACCATGGTCCTCGCCAGGGGCACCGTCGGTTTCTCCGGCGCTGACCTCCAGAACCTGGTCAAGTGAGTGCCCATTACGGCTACTTCACCGAGAGATGCTCACAGGCGTGTCCAGCCAAGCTGCCGTGAAGGCTGCGCGTGACGGCGCGAAGGCGGTCGACTTCAAGCACTTCGAGTGGGCCAAGGACCGCATCATCATGGGAGCCGAGCGGAAGACGTCGTTCATCAGCGAGGAAATAAAGAAGATGACGGCCTACCACGAGGTCGGTGATCCTCGCTTCATACCGTGTCAGCATTGGGTTTGAATGCCGAGTTTCCAGGGCGGACACGCGCTCGTCGCGCTCTATACGGAAGGCGCGATGCCGCTGCACAAGGTTACCTGCGTGCCCCGCGGCCACGCCCTTGGCATCGTACGTACAAGGCATGAGTCCTGCTTCGCGGATGCGCTGAATAGCCGCTTTGTTCTTTGCAGACGAGCCAATTGCCCAAGGACGACCGGTACTCCGTCTCGCTCAAGGAATACCTCGCCGAAATCGACGTCTGCATGGGCGGCCGCGTCGCCGAGGAGCTGGGTGGGTGCCGCAAATATTGAAATGGATATATTGACGAATACTGACCGCTATGCGACTTCGGCGACCGTCTCCAGTCTATGGGCCCGAGAATGTGACGAGCGGTGCTTCTTCCGACTTACAGCACGCTACGAGGACCGCGCGAGCGATGGTCAAGGTAAGCATATGCTCGATCAGTCGGCAGCGCGCGATCGCGGCTGACTTGCTCCATTACGCGCTCTCTCCACCACACAGAACTGGGGGTACTCTCACAAGATTGGGCCCGTCTACCTGAGCGATAGGGAGGACACGATCAGTCCGAAGAAGAAGGACGAAATAGAAGACGAAGTGCGCAGGTACGTAAAACTCCCATGTGGTCCCGCGGCGTATCCCCGCCCGCCAGAGCCCTCGCGCTGCGTCGCACGCAGCGCCAGCCCCGGGGGCCTGGCCGGCGCGGGTGCGCGACCATGCGACGCAAACGACTGATCGTGCTTCCCCCGCGCTTCCGCGCCGCAGTCTCCTGATAGCGGGCGAGTCACGGGTGACCGCACTCCTGAAGTCTAAAGCGGACGAGCTGCACCGGGTCCGTGTTTCCCGCTCGCCTCTTTCCTTCTCCGCGTGTGCTGACTGGCGTGCGCTCTGGCCGGCTGCTGCGTTGTTGCCTTCTTGCCTTACAGCTTGCGGACGCGCTCGTCGAACACGAGACCCTCGACGCCGAGGAGGTGCAGAAGGTGATCAAGGGCGAGCGCATCCGCGCGATCGACGAGGTCATCAAGGAGGACCTCTCGCGCCTGCAGCACGAGGGCGTCGCGCCACCCCCGCCGCGCCCGCCCGTGCTCGTCTCCGATCCATAGTGATAGTGTCAATGTCAACAATAGTGGGTCCCGGTCGTATACGCTGTCTGCTGCTGCCCGCACGGTCTAATAGCTCTGTTGTAAATATACTCCTTCGCTCTCCTGCCGCGTCTCCCTTCCTCCGCAGTGTGTCCGTGTGTCCCAGGCACTGTCCCCGTGCTCGCCCTTCGCGCGCAAATGAAGGGGCGCAGCCGCCCGGCCTGGGACGCGACGACATGTTAATGATAATCCATTGACGCACCCCCGGCGTTCTCCCCGCGAAACTCAGCGAAGGTTCACAGCGCAGATAGAAGGGCGGGGCTGTCCCGCGGTGCGGGGCAGCAGGGGTAGGTGCGTGCCGCAATTACAGACTAAGTACATACATACAGTGTGCGTGGGTCCGTCAGAAATCCGCGCGTCGTGTCTGGCAGCTGTCCGTCCGAGAACACCGCACGCGTCGGAGAGCGCCGCGCAGTGCGCACCCGCGCTCCCCTCGCGGGATCCGAGGACAGCTCTCCGGTGGGAACGGCAGAGCCGTCTCGGGCGTGGTGCTGCCGCCCCGCGCGCAGCTGGTGAGAACATGCGCAGGTTGCGTGCGGGGGCGTGACCGCGCGCGCTCGGGGTGCATGGAAGGATGCAGGGATGTGTCTGAGGTGCCCTGGATGCTGGACGCTGAATGTGCGATAGCCTGAGCTCGGCCGCGTCCGTCCGTGTCCGCGGCGCTGCGGAATGCGGAATACGGCCGGGGTCAGTGTTCAGCGGATGACGCACGCCAGGGGAGCCCGGCGAGGTGCCTTCAGCAGGCTGCAGATCGCCCATCTTTCGAGCCTTCTCGCCCCACGCACGCCGATGATCTGGGAGCGGGACGGGAGAAGCGCCCCGGAGGGACTGGCACTGGCCACGGGAGGGGCTTTGAATGCACATTCACATTCAGAGAATCATCATTCGGCCCTCAGCACTGGGCTGGGAGCCCAGCGCGGTGTGATACAGATCGCGCAGGGCCTGTGTCTGTGTGGGTGGGTGGGTTCTCCGGCAATCCTCGGCTGTCAAGGCGGTGGACGTCCGCGTGCTTCTGTGTATTCACAGGGTGCGGGGCGAGAGGCGGACGGATGCAGCGTGCTTCGGGGGGCTGCTAAGCTGTACATAGCGGTGACGAGTGGCCAGTAGCCGGCGGCGGGCGCGGAGACGAGAAGCAGGTGCGTGGCGACTCCTGACGCTTCACGGCTCCAAGATGACATAGGCACGTACTCTTCGACGTTGGCTACAAACAGCCGGGCGAGACGCACACCGGGACGACCGCCGTTGTACGTACTGCGTGCGTTTCGGCCTCGGGGTCGCGGGCGGGGGCCCACGCCATATGCATGGGAGCGGGGGCCCGGTGGCGATATCGCCCATGATAATCGCGAACCTGATGCGGGTGTGCCAGTGTGGCGACGGGTACCGGTGCCAGCGGGGACCCCGCACGGAAGCACCCACCAGGGTCGCGGGGTTTGGAATATACAAGGTAGGTACGGTATGTCGCGGAGAAAGAAGAAGGAACGGGGGGCTCACCACCGAGTCCCGACTCCCGAGCGCCGTGTGCGGGTGCCGTGCCGTCCGGGTGCGCTCTCCGCCCCGCCACGCAGCTATCGTTCCGTTCCGGTGCGGTCGCTCGCTCGGCATTCGTCCGCTCGGTGTAGGTTGCGCCACAGCGGTGGCGGCGGCGGCGGCTGCGCACGGTTTGTGCACGCCGAGGCTGGGAGCTTGGCGCACCTCCAAGGGGAGACGGGCAGCCACGACCACCACGGGGATCTACGACTTGTTGCCCGAAGGGGCGACGGAACACACATCCTCCAGCGGCCGGAGCCCTCGGGACGGAAGTGGGGAGGCCAAGGAAGCGTGCGCGCTCAAGATGCAGGATGCTGACGCTGACGTCGGAGCCAGCCGTCCACATTTTGGCCCGTCCAGGGCCAGCTGTCTGCCGCCGGGGGCTATAGCTGGAGACGACGGACGTCAGGCCGCTGATCCTAGGACGCGCGCATCCTCGATGCGCGTGCGGACGCTGGGCGCTGGGAACGAGGGAAGAAAGGGCGGCGCGCATCCGCGCACGTGTCCTGCGAAGCTCCGGACAGCCGAGGTTCGTAAGGTGGGAGGGGGCTGCTGCTGCTGCATTGCGTGCGCCCCGCTTCCGCGAGGCGGTCGGGCTGCTCCGAAGGACGTTCCTCGGGGAAGGGGAGGAGCAGCAGGCCAGACCACATGAATATCGATGATACACACTCACAGAGCATTTGCGGCTAGCGAGCGTGAAGATTGGGCGTGGTTGGCCATAGACGGCGACGGAGAGAACTGCCAGGTTTAAGGCTTGGCCAATTGGCGATTGAACGCAGGTAGCCGGGGCAGCGGGCTAGATAGCGAGGGAATAAAAGGGGGATTTGACTGCAGGCAGGCATCGTATCGCGGCGCGGAGGTGCGGGAGGATGTGAAGCGGGATATTTGGGGACGTACCGTACCGTGACAAGCGAATTATTCACAGCTGTATTCAAAGCTTGAACGTGATAGAGCAGTTTGGTGGGCGTTCCACGCCTCGAGAGGCTGCCGCACGCAGCGCGTGGGCTGGGCGGCGTCGGGCGGGTGGCGTTGGAGGCGGTCATGACATTTGGAGGTGGGTAGGAGGTAAGAGAAGAAGAGGTGCGAGCTATAGACGGTCATTTTACGCAAGCGAACCGGTCGGGCATGCGGTGCGGGTCGGGCGGGTGCAGGCACTGGACGCAGTGCCTGCCCTAACGGCATGCCTGAAACACCGGGAGCCCGACGCAGCAACGATGATGCACGAACAGTTCCGAGTCCATGCCCGGGGCCGAGTAGCACAAGGGGGGACCTGCGCGGTTGGACTGAAAATGCCACGGGGCTGACAGGCCGGCAGACGGGCGCATGGTGAGGCGGTAGGCAAATAGACGTTGCGTGGATGCACTGGGTGCGGTGGGCGCTGGCGGAGTGCGTGCGGTGAGAGAGCAGTGCGAGGAGAGGGAAGGAGGGAGAGATGCACGCGGACGAGCAGCCCGCAATCACGGCGAGGTGATGCCTGTCTGGGCGATGATAAATTGCATGAGAACGAGGGGGGAGGTGATATGAACGGATAGCTGTATCTAGCCTAGTCTGGAAGACGAAGGTTTGGGAGAGACGTCAAGCAGCACAAGATGAGGCTGAAGCGCCTCGGCATGTGTAGTGGAGAATCAGAAGGCTGGGGCCGCGCCGGAAGGTGGGCGGGCCAATGTCCGTTGAACAAGGGATTTTACGACTGCGATCGGCCGTGAAACGTGTTGGCGGCTGGGAGGAGTTGGCGACGAGGTTGGTAGCCGCCTGTGTCGGATGCACGAGGAACGGAACGGAACAAGGGCCAAGCCGAGCGACTCGGCGTCGACTCCGGGCGACAAATCAAGGAGGATTTGTTGTTATGCCGCTGTTGTGCGGCGGTAAGAAAGACCGCGGGCGGTTGAAGGACGCTAGACAAGGGAGAGGGCAGCGGCTGTGAATTCACGTTCGACTCAGGCGGTGCGCGACCGTGCGGACGGGCGCCTCCGCGTGGAGCGGGATCAAATTGGTCTGAACGTAGTTGCGCAACTCATCTCGGAATTAACTGTTGCCTGCGAAAGTCGTGGGACGTGCGGTGTGTGCGCTGCATGAAAAGGAGGATAAAGACATGGAGGAAGAGCAGATGGATAGTCGGGTGCCCCTTTTTGCGGGGCGATCTACCCCAGGGTCGGGGGCTGTCCGGGGTCTGGGGACACAGCCGCGGTGCGCACATTCCGGAAGAGCGGACTCTTCTTCGATCTGAAGGGGAGGGGACGTTGTATTTGGATTGGAGGCCGGGATTGTGCGCAAGGCTGCAGCTGGCCCGCCCCATCGATTTCTATTCGTCGCCCATGCGCTGCCATCATCCTGTCCCCGGCTGCGCTCCCGCGTCCCAGCCCCTCCGCCCGGCCTCCAAATGCACATATGCCCTCCGCGTAAAAACCCAGGCAGCGCGCCGCCTGCCCCCTTTCCTCCCCCGCACTCCCCGTCCGAGTTCGACCTGCTGTACATACGCCCGCCGTCAGCGTCAGCCTCCGCTGCCAGCACCACACGTCCGAGTCCGCCGCACCTGAGCTGAGCGTCAGCCACCGGGGAGGAAGGCTCTCCACCGTCGGCTCGTGGGTGGACCTACATCTGCAAGCCCCCGATCGCAATCGAGCCATTCGAAGTTCTCGATCAGCGACGACGAACATAAACCGCTTTGCGGGCGAGCGCACCCACCATCACCCAATCTCCCACTCCCCGCGTCCTCCTACCTCCGCCGACGCGCAGAGCGCTCGTGGTGAGTTGCCCGCTTTGTCCTCGAAGCCCCGTCGCCGTCCGCGGTGCCCCAGATGCAGATCCCGGCTCATGATCCAATCACCGCCCCCGCCACGCTGCTAGATGTGCCATCGCCAGTTGCGCCTATGGAAGGCCACAAAGTGCGGTCACTTGACCTTCTCCGGCGAGACCAACATCGACTGCGCTTCCCGCGACTGCTACAATAGCACCGCTCACCCCGCCACCTGCGGCGCACCCGGCTCGGGCACTCAGTGTCGCTGCCGCCGCTACTATACGTGCGTCTTCTTCTGCCCCTCTTGCTGTCTTTGGCCGCGCCCTAACCGCCCCCCGAAGCCAACCCGAGCGCATCGTCACCCACGAGGTACGCCCTCGCCCCCTCTCCGTGCCGCGCGGAATAGTCTAACTGTGCCCCCACAGTCGAATACCAAATGCCCGCGCTGCCAGTAGCCGCCACATTCCGCTCACGCCGTCCCTTTCCCTACTCCTTGTATATTCCAGTGTATATTCCCACAGATCCCGCTCGCACTCTGTACCACATAGACAGTGATAAGCTACCTATACGTCGAGGTCCAGCGCGCCGAGCGCCGCGTCGTCGAGCCCCCCGTCCCCGTACTCGTCGTCATCATCGTCCTCCCCGTTCGCTGCCACGCCCTTCGCGGCGGCGGCCCGGCGCTCCGCCTCCTGCTCGAGCGCGAGCTCGCGCTGCTTCGCCTGTGCCTTCTCGACGTCCGCGAGCGTCCAGAGCGAGATCCCCGTCTGGTTCTCGTTCGGGTTCTGCGAGATCACGCGCATGAACTGCTTCGAGAGCGTGAGCGCCATGTCCGTCGATAGGTTCGCCGCTGTCTCGGTGATGTACTGGTTGATCCAGCGCGGCAGCTTCGCGCGCTTGTCCGCCCGCGCGAACCGCTATTGGCGCGTGGTCAGTGGGTGTGCGGGGGCGGGAGTGGGGGAACGGACCTTGTCTGCGAAGACCATGAGACCCCAGTCGGTCTTTCCGCGCAGGACACGCCCGACACACTGTGCGGCGTTCCGCATCGCGTCGAAGCCGAGGAACTCGGACTCGCGGATGCGGTACGCATCTCTCAGGTATTCAAGGCGTGCCTTCAGAATTCGACTCTCGGTGTATTGGTACGGCACGCTGACCCAAGCAAATATCGGTCAGCGTCCACGCGCCATTGCGAAGAGCGAGGTGATGGGGCGTACCCAAACATGATGACCGCACGGCCGTAATTGTGATCAAAATCGATGCCTTCGGAGACCTTGCCTCGGGCGACAGACAGCAGCACTGCGCCTCGACCGTTGTCACATGCCTTCGGTGTTAGAAAAAAGGGGTCGAAGCGTCAGCATAATTAACGACGGGAGGGCGACAAAGTGGGGTTCTATCCGCCAAAAAAGACGCACCCTCCGGTAATTCTCAAGCGCGATGCTCGTCTCGTTCGCGTCCGGGGTCTCGACGAATATCAGCTTGTGCTTCCAGACTTCGTTCAGGATGCCCTAAAAACACACGCGGGAAGACCCGGCCTGTCAGCGCACACGCACGCGCGCGCCACCAAACGTACAACGGGCACGCACCATGTCGTTCCACGCGGCGACGATGGACTCCATGTACAGGTAGCTCGGGAAGAACGCGACGATGCCGTCCGGCACGATCTTGCTGTACTCGATGAGGATGCTCCCGAAGTTGCGCACGACCGCGGGGTCGTTGCGCACCTCGAACCGCGAGCTGATCGCGACCTGGTCGCTGCCGCGCGTGATGACCTGCGGGGAAGGCGCCAGGTCAGGCGAGCGGGTCAGCGGGCGCGCGCACAGACACAGACACGAGACGGGGGCGCGTGGACGGGGTTGCTTACGAGCGGCAGGAACGAGTTGCGCGTGAGCGACATGGCGTACGTCTCCTGGACGACCGGGGTGAACTGCAGCATCTTCGGGTACATGTCGAGCGGCGAGAGCGTCCCTGAGGTGATGACGACCGTGCTGAACCGCTCGAACACCGGCTTGATCGCGATGGCGGGGTCCAGGCAGCTATGGGGTATGTGAGCCGGGCGGAGGGACGGCGGGGCGCGGTGTGTCCGGAACCACATACGTAAGATGGAAAATCGGATTCGGGACGGTCGCAGCCTCGGTTTCGTACGGCTCGAGGATAAGGAGGAAGCCTGCGGGCCAATCAGCGGGAGCGGAAAGGACAAAGGCTAAAGGGTATAACGTGCCTTTCTCGTACGTCGCGACGAGCGTCGCGAAGCTCGCGACCTTCTGCAGGGACGAGAGCTCGTCTACGCGGTTAACCTCGAGCGTGCGCACTAGCGACTGCAGGCGCTCCGCGCAGAATCTGGCGCACACTGCTGATCGGCGATGCGTTCTGCGAACGGGTGACAGGACATGAGGACGACGTACCGTAAGGGCCGCCGCTCGATGTACGTAATGTCCTTCAGGTGCTGCAGAAACGAGAGCGGCGTCTCCGCCACGACATGCAGCACCCGCATGCGGGTCTGGCCGGCGCGCTCCCCACCAATCAGGGGCCCGGCGCGATGACGTGATTAGGGACGCCTGACGCACCTTTAGGTATTCTACGAAGCGCTTGAGGAATGCCACGAAATGTTCAGCCTTGCGGATGTTCCCAGGGATTGCCTCCTTCAACAGGTCCTCCGGGAGCACTATGCCCGAGCGATCAATAAGGTTGCGCCGCAAGCGGTGATTCGGGGGCCACAGGGGCAGCGGGGAGAAGCGCACCGGGATTAGACACGAAGGCGTCTTCAGCGTCGTTGGCCTCCTGCAGGCCCTCGACTAATCGCATGTATTCGTCCTGCAATTTGGACGCATCGGTCTTTTTAATTCTGGAATGCCGATCAGACCGCCGTCCTATCCTCGTGGGCCCGGCTAGCACTCACTCGTCGATCTTGTCCCCTAGTCGCACGACGCTTCGTGCAGCCGAATCGAGCATCGGCCGTGTGAGGTCGATGCTGAGCGATTCAATGCATACGTTGTCTATAAGCGGTTAGCGTCCTGTCATCGAGCGCCACTTATGACCCCGGGGCCCCCTACCGATGTTGTGGGCCTCGTCGAACACGACGATGGCATCCTTGGTTATCTCTTTGGACACCTGCTCCGCGACTTTCGGATCCAGGAGGTAGTGGAAGGAGTAGATGATCACGTCCACAAACGGCATCTAGCATGCATATCGGCATGTGCCCACGGCAGAACGATTCCGCTAGCACTTACCATGCGACGGACGAGGAAGTATGGGCATACACGGTTGTCCCGACCGTGCTGTAAGACGTCGGCGAGGGTCCAAATGCCCGGAGGAATCAAGTTGCCGGGCTCCAACTTGCCTAGCTCCTGCAGGAGGTTTAGTAAGGTGGTACGTTACCAGATCTTCCAACCGACCTCGTGCCAGTCGCACAGGTCTACAGACCCGGGATTCTCGCGGCCTTTCTGGCAGGCGGCGGCATTTGTGAGGTCTCGACATCGAGCGTCGACTACCTTGCCCTTCTTCTCTTTTGACACCTAGACGATCCAAAATTCAGACCTGCTTCAGACACACATGACCGCATCCAGCTGGAAAAGCTCGTGTAACAGCGCTTGACGAAGACACGTTCGTCAGTAGCCTCGGGGTGCACTAACCTCAGGATGTATGCAAAGGTTTTTCCGACTTGTCAAGCCGATGCCGTAGAAACTTGCTTCCTTCTCTCGCTGCTCTTCCGTTTCCGCATGTTCTTTACGGTAGTCCATCAGACGTTTGAGCTCCGCAAGGGCTTTTTCGATCTCGGGGACCGTCCGCGAACAGTAAATTAGTTTCCGCTTCGTAGGGTAGAACTGCACGGCCAAAGTTAGATGTAAAACGGAGAAACCCTGAGAGGTGCTATACCTGTTGATATGATACAATGAGAGAAAGTAGGGAAACTGTCTTCCCTGTCCCGGACGGCATCTCGAGCAGACAGTGTCCCTGTAGTAATGTCATTTCGACAAACCTGCGCAAGGTAATCGAGAGCACGCACTGTCGCATCAAGCGTACGTTTGAGGTCACACATGTACGCATATTGTTCTGTATCTGTTTGTGAGCTTCTGGACCAACTCGTTTACATACACAAATCATACCGGGATAAATTCGGTCATAAGGGAAGATTATCTAAACATTGTTGTAGTTGTTCAGCATACCATCCTTGTAACTATTTGAGCACTTACAGGGAGGTCGTCAATAAAGAACTTCATAACTACGCAAAGCAGAGACAGCAAGACGGGGGGCGCGTGGTCTGCCGGGCGTCGTGGTCCGGAGACAAGGTGTGTTTTGCAGCGCCCGAGCGTGACGCGTCCGGTAAGTAACGCGACGCGCTTCGATCGCCGATCTCGTGGAAGCATCACGCACGTTACCCGGAGGTCACGACCCAGCGCATCACAGGAACGGACCTCACTCTCGATGATGCTCTCAAGAGCCCGCCGGCGCATCCCTGTGGCCCTCTCCCGCTATGTCCCCCCTCGACCCCAGCTCGTCGCGCGACGGTATGCGTCGAGTGATAACAAGCCTCCGGCGCCGCTGCCCGACGACGTGCGGCCCACGCCCTACCTGAACGACAGCTTCGCCTCCCACACGATGTTTACGGTCGACTTCTTCCGGAGGTTCATCAAGTACACTGCGGTCGGGATCGTAGTGGTGGCCGTGACCTCATGGACTGCCTTCGAAGGCGCACACATGTGGGTGGAGAACGTCGCACTCGCGCAGGACACGGAGGAGGACGCGAAGCAGTGGGGGTGGGATGTGGAAGCGGACAAGTGGTCGGGGTCGCCGAAGGGAGGCACAGACCCCGGACTCGGCTTCACCGGAAGACACGCCGTGCGGAGCGCGTGGATGGTCCTCTACTGGGGCACGGGCTCGAGCACGAACGTCGTCGCAAGCAAGGCCTTCACCGGGCGGAACGGAGAGGGCGCTACGCTTGCTCCTATCCACGCCACCCTTGAGTACGCCCAGGAGTTCCTTCGCATCGCCCTGGAGGGTGCGGAGCAAACAAATGCCAAGGGACGGCTACACCCCATGACTATCACTTCTCTGCTCGCTCGCCGCGCCGACGTCATCTCGCGAATGGGCACTCGTAACGCGCTGGACGAAGCTCGATCGGAATACGAGCGCGTGTGGTCAAACGTCGCAGGAAAGGGCGTGCAAGCCGCCCGGATTGCGCTGAAACTCGGCGACCTCAACCGGCGACTAGGCGACACCGAGGACGCGCTGTTCTGGTGGGCTCGCTCTATTGAGCTTGCTGCCGGTAAGAACGACGCTACGCCTCCCAACGTCCGCCCGATAATTCCGGAGACAGTCCCGACGTCTCCGCTGGCCCAAAGGACGTTGGTGTCGACGTTGGTCTCCCTTTCTGCCTTCTATGCGACGACCGGTCAGCTCCGCGAGGCGCAAGCTGCCGAGGAGTCTTCCTTGAACCTGCTCCGCACCATTCCATCTCCCCAGTCGTTCGACGACGCCTCGCCAGGACAGGCCCTCCATTGCCTCTACATCCTCCACCGCTCCTCCATCATCTCTATCCATCTCGCAGAGGTGTTGTACGCGCTCCGCACAAAGCCTGCAACCTCTGTCGATTGGCTCACGCGCGCCGCCGAATCATCGGAGCGCGTAGCACTTTCCCTGTCGGGGCTCCCGCCCACACATCCCGACGCCCCCGGCTCGAAGATCCCTCACCCGCCGGCGTCCGAGACACCGCTGACAGAGCAATACGCAAAGTCAAAGTCGATGAACGGTCCCGCGAAGAACCTACTGCGCGACGCCCGACGGACCGCTGCCGAGGCGTGGAATCTCATCGGCGTCCTCACGGAAGGAAGCAAGTCTGCCGATGCGCCTGCGAAGGCGTTGGAGTGCTACGAGCGGGCGCTAGGATGGGCAGGCGTTGGCCGTGACAAGGCGGGCGGTATTGGACAGCCGGGAGAGGGCACGCTGGAGTCGGACTGGCAGGTGTTCTGGGCGAACTACGTTCGCACCCGGGAAGCGGTCAAGAAGCTGGAGCAAAAGTAGTTCATTCGTGTACCGTCCTTTGCAGCCTGACTTCGCTGCTCTGCTTTGTTATCGATTTGCATGCAACAACGGACACAAATCAACCGTGGCGGTAATTATGAAGAGGTCCTGTTATACAGCTCGAGGACAAAATCCTGTATACGGATTCGACAGCGATGCCTAAAACGCGTTGTGTCACACCGTGTAGGCGCCCGATGCTACGCGCGCGCGCCAAGTCGCGACGCGTCGGAATGAACGGCTCAGCCACCCACATCGGCTCTTGCTCACGACCTCCACGACGCCCGTGACATGAGCCACAAGGCGATTGTACTCTGGGACCCCAAGGCAAACACCAAGCTTGCCTCCGACGATGCTTGCACCACCATCATCCAGTACGAGCTACCCCGCGCCCCTTCCACCATCCGCCCGCCCTACCAGTCCCCTCACCCTCCTGACGTGAAGCTCCGCTATGTTCCGCCGCTTGCCTACTTTTGCATCAAAGCTCTGGCGGAGTACCCGGACGAAATGCACGCTCTGGGAGCTGCGCGACTGCGCTACGAGGCTCCGCGGTCCCATAGCCAGTTCGACATCCTTTCGGCCCTTATTCCTACCTACCGGTCGCACGGCGACACTCCTGGTTGTTTTAACCTATCCCTGGTCGACCCGCGTCTCTGGGCAGTTGTGATACAAGCCTACGAAGGTCTTCCATCCGTATTTCGCCAGTACACGCTGCCTCTTTCCGATGCGCACGTTCCGCTTCTGCAGACCATCCCGAGCACCAAACACTTCTCCCTTATAACCATCCTCTCCTTGACACGGTGCCGGGTGCTCACAGACGACACCATTTTAGAGCTGGGCCGTCTACACACACTCGTTGCCTTTGATGCGAGCGTGACCGGAGTAAGCACATGGGGCATCGGCAGACTGGCCAAAAGCCTCGATTGGTGCGAGAGCGAGCCCGGACGCCCTGCCGAGCGGCGTGGACCATGGGGCCTGCGCCTCCTCGACCTGCGGGATTGCATCAACGTGGACGACAAAGTACTCCTTTGGCTTAACCGCTTCCCATTGCTTACCGTCGTCGGTGCGTACGCACGTCAATTCGTAGCACAAGTTGGCAGCCGCTAAACACATAGTCCAGATTTGCGCGGCACCGTCTGCAAGCCATGGCGAAATCTAAGTACACCTTTCAAAGCCTGCGCGGACACACATCTCTTCCATCCCAACCCCCCGAGCGATGTACTGGACCATTTGATCGAAAGCACAGATACGCACAAGAAGCCGCTCTTCTCGCATCCGAAGCCGTTCATACTCAATATCAATGCGCTCCACCACAAGCCGTCCATCTTTGACCGAAAGTACAACAACCTGTACCGCGACACCGACGACACTGACCACCGACCCGTCGAGACCATCGGACGCCGCAAGGACGTCTTCCTGCCATACGTGCGTCCTCACCAAGGACCTTCCCCTAGTGAGACGATCGACGCTATCCTCGCCGCCCGCCCACCCGCTCCCGCTCCCGCATATGACGACGACGACGAAGACTCTGAGTCGGAACACAGCGACGGCGAGAGCGACAGGGCCGGCGACAGCACTGATGGGTATCTCTCGCCACAACCGCTCGATGATGGCCCATGGGACATGGACGAGGATCACTTCGGGGAGGGCCTCGCGCCGCGGTCCCCCAGGCTCGAGCCCCAGCCGGACGATGGTCCCGGTTGGATGGACGAGGTCGCGGAGGACGAGGGCCGCAATTACCTCCGGCAGCACGACGCGGTCATGTTCTACGCGCAGCCCGCCCCTCGCCGCACAGCGTCCCTGCCCTACACCCACACACCTCAGACCCAGCCCAACTTGAAGGCCGACCCGCTCATGCTCTTCCGCCGCGCGCCCCCCTGGAGCGCGCTCCCGACTTCTCCACCGGCCAAGCCCGTCTCCAAAGCCGCCGCGTCCTCCACGAGCGCGTTGCATGGGATGCCCTCGAGCGTCTTCGCGGCCGACTCCACACACGCGCATGCCTATACCCATGCCCAAAAACGAAAGCGCACGGGCAGCGCGCTCGAGGACCAGGCGGAAAGGCGGCGCATGCACGCGCTCTCGAGCATCCAGGGCTTGTACAGCATGGTGCAGAAGAGCCGCGACTCGAAGGCCAAGGCCAAGGATGGCGAGAATTTGAAGGCCGGCGGGCAGCCGCAGGCTCAGGTGCGGATGGTCATGCCTGGGCGCGTGAACCCGTTCGCGCGGACTGCGCAGGCTGGGAGGCAGAAGGAGGCCCCGACTGTGACGCTGAAGAGGAAGGCTGCGGAGACGTCGTCCGAGCGAGCTTCAGACGCTTCTGGCTCTGGCTCTCGGAGTGCGGGAGCTAAGGCGGGGTCGTCTTCTTCCAAACCCGTCGTAGCAGCTCAGGCCGCTGCTTCGCCTTTGAAGGTCAGTGCATCCGAACGCGCAGGGCACACTTCGACTGCATCTTCCACCGAGCAGAACCCTTCCGCATGCGCTGCGGAAACCCCTCGACCAGCCAAGAAGCTCAAGCCCATCACCTCGCTCACCGTCCCCGAGTGGCCGAACGCTAGCCACAAGCCGGTGTCGCACCATGCGCCGAAGCCGAAGCCCCCTCCGCCGAAACCTCAAGTGCAGTCAACGCTGCCGGTCTCTCGAAGCTCTGCGAAGCCTCCCGATAAAGCGAAGGAGAAGAGACGGGTGTCCGCCCCGGTCGTGACGACGCCACGGTTAGAGATGGTTGCTGAAGTAAAGCTTCAGGTTGAGACGTCGGGAGGGATGAAGGGCAAGGTAGACAAGGCGTCGAGTAAGAGTGGGAAGGGAAAGGAGAGGGAGAAGAAGGGTGCAGGATTTGACTGGAACAGCTGGGGTGGGAGATAATCTGGACTTCGTGGACCTCACTAGCATATATCGACCTGGCACATTGCTACTTACCACCCTACACCATACAGTATTCCACCGTATATACAGCGTGAGACGATAGATCTCATTCCACGGGGTCAGCGTCCGGGCTTCAGACGAGAAATGATATTACAATACACTAAGGATAATAGACACCGTAAGGGAAGCAACAACATGGTCTGACAAACGGAATGTCCTCCCCGTTCAGTACCTCCGGCGGCCAGGCGAACGTGAACGCTCTCTCCTCCGGTCACTGCAACACAAGCACACACATCATCATCAGCTACGCCTCACGCGACACATACAAACAACAGCACTCACTCGTAACGCGACGAGTGTCCTCCGCCGTAGCCGCCCCGCTCACGGTCGCGGTAGTCGTCCCGGGACGAGCGGAAGTCGCGGTCGCCACCGCGGCCGGGCGTGGCACCTGGGGGCGCACCAGAGCCAGGAACGCCCGCGGGAGGACCCATGGGTTGGCCCGATGCCTTGCGCTTCTCGCGCTCCTCCTTGAACTTCAGCAACATGTTGCGGAGCTCGTGGTAGCCCAAATGCATCTGGTAGGGGATGAGTGCCATTCCAGGGGAGAGAGGGGGACATGGAGCAACGTACCTTACCACCGAAGTGGTCGGCGAGACGACGATCGGAATCGAGTACGGAGAGGTAGGCACCGCAGACGTCGCAGACACGCAGCTTTTGGTGGCCAGACGCGCCCGACGTGTCGGTGAGTTGTTGCAGTTCTCGCTGTGGGGACGTGTCAGCTTCCTGGGAGCGTCTGGGATACGGGGAATACACACCTCCTTGTCTGCCTTCTCGCTCTTCAACGCCTCGATAGCCGCCATCTCCCTCATGGACTCGTCCACCTTACCCTGTTCACCAAGCGTCTCGATCTTCTCCGTGCCACCCTGGATAGCAAGCTCGATCTCCGCAATTTCCCTCATCTGCAGAACATGAGTGAGCAACACGCAGCGCAGCACGCGCACGCGCAGGACGCACCAAGTTCGTCGTCTTCGCGTTCTCCTCGGGCGTCTTCTCCAGCCGCCTGTGCGCCGCGCGGATCCTGCGGTCGCACTCGTCGACGAATGCAAAGATGTTCGACTCGTATTCCGTCTGGAAGCGCGCGAAGATGGGGTCCGTCGGGTTCGCCTCGCGCGCGGCGAGGAACTCGGTCTTCAGCCGCTCCGTGTGCGACTTGGGGCATGCGCCGAGGTCCATTTTCTGCACAAGCTCCGTGAGTGGCGCTTCGCAGGGAAGGGGAGAGGGAACGCACGGTGTTGGTGAAGAGGGTGTGGGGGCAGGTTCCGCAGAGGAAGTTCTTGCACACTTTCTCGTCGGACCAGTGAAGGTTGGCGTTGGATACACCCATGGCCTCCGGGCCCATCATTTGCTGTGACGGGTTAGACTTGCTCATCTGCGTTTGCTGAAGCGACGTACCTCGAGGAGCTTCCTCTGCATCTCTGCCAAGCGACCCATGTTGTGCAAGCGAGAGAAAGGTAAGGCGGGGTAGGATAGGGCGAGCTGTGTGCGGAGAGTGGGTGAGGGTCTCGCGTCAAGGACGAGTTTGTGCATGTTTGCTCCTGGTGCGCCCAAAGACACAGCTGCGGGCGCTTACATTATCCCAGGCTAACCTCATTATACAAGAACTTTGTGCGGCTCTAACTTGTGTAATAGCTGTTGAGCAAATTTATGACGGTGTGTTGATGCTATTGATACAGGCAGGTATTATATGTTACACTCCCATTGACTTCTGCATGGTCAGCTTCTCTCTACACCAGGCGACTCTTCTCCGCAATTCCGACGTCCTCGCCCGTTACACCTGCCGCGCCCGAAAGAACTGAATCCCTCTGTTGCTTAACCCGGGCGATCTCGTCAACACCACCAGGGGCATCGTTTTCTATGCTTCGTTTGTTGATCTGCTCCTCGAAGCGGTCGACAGCTACAGAGGAATCGATGAGGACGCTAGTACAACAAGATATAGGGTATACAAGTCTGACCTCTATCTAGGCGTGCTAGAGGAGTATCTTGTCAGACACAGAGTAGTCAGCTGTTACGGGGAGTGACGCACATTTTTCTCCGCGAAGAGCAGCGGTATCAACCTTCTCTTCTTGCGGCGGCACCATCCACGACTGGCCGCTCACATTCTTTCCCGAATGACCTGACTTTTCCTCCTGAGGGGGAACGAGGAAGCTGGTATCGGTGATGACGGGCTCTGACTGAGACACGCGGGCCTCTTTCTTCTCTTCCTGAGGTGCGAGGAGGTGGCTCATGATGGGGGTGAGGTAGGTAGGATAGGTGGATGTGTTGGTGGTAGATGTGTGGTGAAATTTGGTAGACGAAGAGACTGTACCCTCATCTGTGCCATACCCTTGGCCTTTATATACGATCTTTTGCGTGGTCTTAGAAGGTTGACATCATACGGAGCTACCGCTCCTTCCCGGTGGACCTTGTCGCGCCAAACACACCACCTTCCTGTTTTGTAACCACACTTTCACGCGACATGACGCGCTGCGGGCGCTTCCCTGACTCGAGACGCGACGCACTATGCTCGCGCGCCGCTTTCTCTCTTCAGCAGCGTCCCTGCCCCCCACAATCCGCCAGCTCCTGTCCAGTCCACCTGCGCCGTCCGCTGAAGCGATACATGTCAATGGCTGGGTGAAGTCGATACGGAAGCAGAAGCAGGTCGCGTTTGCCGTCATCTCGGATGGCTCCTCCGAGGCCGGCCTCCAAGCCGTCTTCAAAGATGTCACTTTGGCAAAACGGTGCGTCGGAGCACCGGGGAAATTCTACACATACTTACGGCGCCAGGTACCAGCTTGACCAATGGCGCGAGCGTACGGGTGTCGGGAACGTTAACAGACAGTCGCGGAGCTGGTCAGGCTAAAGAGTTGCATGTCTCTGAAGTTGAGGTGATCGGGGAATGTGATCCAGAAGTACGTCGCCGTCTCATCGGTTTGTAACTAAGACTAATTGTATACACAGACATACCCCATGCAAAAACAAGCCTTGACGGTGGAATACCTACGCGACCATTGTCACTTGCGCGCGCGCACCAACGAGATCGGTGCCATGCTGCGACTGCGTGATACCACCACTCAAGTAATAAACAACTATTTCCAAGTGAGCTAACCTCACTCCTGAATCTCCAGCGCGTACTCACCTTCTTAGACTAATGGCTTCGTACACATACACACGCCCATAATCACGTCCAATGACTGCGAAGGCGCAGGCGAGACTTTCCGCATCGTCGCTTCCTCTGACTCTCCGTCCCCATCCTCTTCCACTACCACACAAACGACGTCAGTACCTCCTACCACCGAAGGTTCACCGTCGGAATACTTCAACCACCCCGCCTATCTCACCGTCTCCTCCCAACTACACCTCGAAGCCGTCGCCTCCGCCATCTCGCGCGTATACACCCTCTCGCCCTGCTTCCGCGCCGAGCGCTCCCAAACAAGCCGCCACCTCGCCGAGTTCTGGATGCTCGAAGCCGAATGGGCCTTCACTTCCTCCGTCGAGGACCTCTGCGCCGTAGTCGAGGGCTCCCTCCGCTCGGTCCTCCGCGCGCACCTAGACAGCCCAGACATGGCCGCCCTCCACCGCGGTAAGCCTCACGGCCGCCGTCCAGAGCTCGCCGCACTCGTCGACGCCCCACAGCCATGGGCGCGCATGTCATACACAGAAGCCGTCGCCGCGCTCGAAGCGCACCACACCGCGACGGGCGCGTTCGCATTCGCGCCCGCATGGGGCCGCGCGCTGCAGAGCGAGCACGAGCGCTGGCTCGCGGACGTACACGTCCGCGGGCCCGTGTTCGTCACGGACTACCCCGCGGGCCTCAAGCCGTTCTACATGCGCGCGAACGACGACGCGGCAGGCGTGCAGGGCCCGACCGTCGCGTGCTTCGACCTGCTCATCCCCGGGCTGGGGGAGCTCGTGGGCGGGTCGCTGAGGGAGGAGCGGCTGAAGCTGCTGGAGGCGGCGATCGAGCGGCATGAGCTGGATAAGGCGGACTATGCGTGGTACATGGACTTGCGCAAGTATGGCGGCGCGCCGCATGGCGGGTTTGGGATGGGCTTTGAGAGGCTTATTAGCTGGGTTAGTGGGATCGAGAGCGTGCGGGAGTGCGTGGCGATGCCGAGGTGGGCGGGCAGGATGCTGTTGTAGGGTACGGTCCTAGAGTCGTATCTTAGGAGCGCGTGTTATTATAGACCTAAAGCGGTTAATCAGTGTATCCCCCTTCAGCGCAGCGGCACGCAGCTTCCTATGCAGCGATTATGCAGCGATACAGTGCGGGTGTGGACTTCAAATGCGTGATTGCGATTGAGAGGCATAGCAAAAATACAGTATGTACACCGATACAGACTTGCGTGGCGGCCGCAGACGAACTGCCGCCATTCGGGGACTAGGTACATAGGCTACTCTAAATAAATGCAGGGACAGTAACGTAACACATGGGACAATGTGTGCGGAATGAGGAACGGTGCAAGATGCAAGACGCAGGAGAGGAGTGAGGTTGTGATGGTCTATGTACTATTATTGGTGGTTAGAGGTTGGGAGGTGAAGCATGCGTATGAACGGCGCCAAATGGATGAGAAGTGGCTAGAAAGTTGAAACTATGGACACAGTGATGAAACGTGCAAGGAAGACGAGAATAGATGAGTCGAAAACAGAACATGGCAGCGAGCAAGCGATGAAAGGATGCAGAGCGGACTGTACATTTTGGTGCTGAGCAATGAGTGCAACAAAACAGGTGGACAGCGCGAGATGTACTCTCAAGCAGCAGCCGATGGGCCGCCTGCGGGAGCCTGACCGCGACCGCGACCACGGCCCCCGCGGCCACGGTACTGGCCTCGTCCCCTACCACGACCCCGACCTGCTTGCGGCGCATCGTTTACGGGAGAGGGTGCGGGGCCTTGCTCGACATTCGGCGAGGCTGGGTTGGACTGCTGCTGGGGTCGTGGCTGGAACGGCTTGCCGCGGTTGCCTCTCCCGCGCGAGGGCCGAGGACCGGAGAAGTTCGACGGAGAGGCAGAAGGTGGGGTGCGCGAGTGTTCGGAGATGGGGGAAGGTGCTTCGGACCGCGCATCCTCGACAGTGACTGTAGGCCGAGGCCGGCGGGCTTGGCTGCCGTTCTGCTGGCGCGGCTGCGTAGGCGGCGGCGAAGGAGCAGGCTCTTCTACGGGAGCGCTAGCGGAGGAAGGGTCGTACTTGCCGTACGTAACGAAGAGGTTCAAGAGCTCGTCGTACTTGGCAGCTGGGGAGACGCTGGACTTGTAGCCGCGTGTGTTCAGGGACTTCCATGCTTCGTCAATCTCAGAACCGGTGTACAGGTGCTTGTCGAGGACCGCCCAGACCATCTCGGGCTGACGGGTGTCGAGCGCGATGCGCAGGTTGGACTTGCCGTCTGGCGAGCGGTAAATGGCGTCATAGTCCTCGTCATCCGGAGGGTACGACTCGAAGAAGTGGCGGATCACGGCAGGACGTTGGTTCACAAGGGCGATATGGAAGGCAGTCATGTCCTTTCCGTCGCGCTCATCGGGCTCGGCACCTACGAGCACATGAGCGATCTGACACCGTGGTGGACCGATCCCGACTCACCGTGAGACGAGAGCCACTCGACCAAGTCGGCATCCCCGTTTTTCGCAGCGATGTGCAACAACGTCTGTTTCGGGTCTGCAGGGGGTGACTTCACGAGAGCGTCTGCGCCTTTGCGGACCTCACCGCCCGCAGCGTCGACATTGTCTTCCCAGACACCTTTCCGGACGGCTGAAGCATCCCCACGGCGTGCAGCGGCGAAGGTCTTGATGCGCGAGGTTTGCAACTGCTCTTGTAGAGCACGCGCCTTCTTCTCCGCATTCTTGCGTGAAGCTTCCGCCTCGGCCTTCTTGGCAGAGGCCTTCATACGCTGTCGTTCATCGGCTTCGCGACGCTCTGATCGCGACCTGTCAGTTGCCACTAATGGAGGCTTGAAATAATGAGCCTACCGCGCTCGCGTTCCCTTTCTTGGTTGGCCTTGCGGACGGTCTCTTCTTGTGCGCGCCGGTTAGCAGCTTGCTCTTGCCGTTCACGCTGCATGCGCAAGCGAGCGGTGTATTGGTCAGGAGTTTCATGGGGCGCTTGGTCGGCGTCGTGGTGGTGGTGGAACCCTAAGAGGCAATCAGCATACGCCATAAAATGCGCGAGCTTCATACTCACGGGCTTGGGCGTTTCGGTTTGCACGACCTCTCAGGAGCTCTTCAAAGAGGAACCTAAGCGACGTTGTATGGTCAGCGTGATGCGCGCAGAGCGTGGATGCTTTCAGCTCACATGTAGAAATCAAGATGCTCTTCATAGCCTGAATCATAGTCGTCATAGTCGTCATCGTAGAAGTCGTCCTCGTCGTCGTAGTCCTCCTCATCATAGCCGTCGAACTCAAAGAACGGATTGAAGTGACTATGGGAGTGGCTGTGGGAGTGGCTATCACCGGGACCGTGACTGTGGCCGTGCGGATGAGCGTGGCGGAGGGGTGGCGACGACGAGCGGTCGAGGTGTTTTAGGAGGACGTTGTAGGCCTCGCTAAGCTTCTGGAACTGGGCGGTCGCATCCGCGTCGCCGGGGTTCTTGTCGGGATGCGTCTTGAGCGCGAGCTATAGTGCGTTACGCGTCAATACCATCGCGAAAGCGAACGCGACAAACGCGGATGGCTCACCTGTTTGTACGTCGACTTTACGACCTCAAGCGTCGAGCCCTGCGGTAAGGGTGGCCAGCGCCACTGCTCAGCGCGCTAACTCGTCTACACATCGCTGCACGCACCTGCTCGAGCCCGAGAACGGTGTAGGCCTCGCCGATGCTGGCATGCTTGTGAACCATGGTGTGTGGGGGAGAGCCAGTGGCGGGAGGGACCGAATCTGGCACGGAGAAGGAGCAAAAACGCGTGCTTGTAGGCGCCCAAGTCGCGTCCATATATCCGTCGCGTGCCTCCTGCCTTATCCGGTAAACTCTCAAACGCGTCCCTCCCGGCGTCTGTCCCTACCTCCGTCACCGCGACCCTGCTTGGACCCGTTCTCCTCCGATTTGCTGCTTCTGCGCTCTGGGTGATTGCTGCTGCGTCTGTCAGGGCTGCTTGGATAACGACAATCATAAGCTGGGCATCCGACCCGCTCCGAACACCTCTCCCAGTACAAGCGGACATAATGCAGCCAACCGCGAGCTCAAGCACTCTGCCTATCCAGCATGCTGCTGGGCCCTCAGACGTGGCATTGTCTGCACCCTCTGTACCTGTAACGGGCGGTCTGAATGGCGCGCAGAACTCCTTCCTGTCGGCTATTCTCAATGACAAGTGCGTCTTCTCTCGCGCGAGGGCAGAACTGTGACTGAAGGGCCACCGTGAAGCATAGTCCATACTTCCAGGCCGGGTTCGGCATAATGGCACGTTTTCGTCCCTTGTATACCTCATGGGCACACCCTTACGAACTATCTTATCTTGTAGGGTCTCGGCGTCGGCTTGACCGTCCTCCGTCGCGGCCTCACGCTTTCCGCATTCGCGCTCCGGCGGCAGATGCTCGTCTCGCTCGAGATGAACAACAAGGACCCAGCGTACGACTACTTCCTCACCTGGATGTCCCACCAGTCTGCGCGTGCAGAGGCGGGCGGCGCGCCCTGGTGGAAGTTCCGCTCCGCGCCGACGTGGATGCGCAGCCGCCAGCTCGGCGTGCAGACCATTCACGAGCAACGGAAGAACGGCAGCTCGTCTGTGATCTTCAAGCTCGTCGCAGGGCCCGGAACGCATTATCTGCGCTACCGCAAAGTCTGGATGCAGGTCAGTCGACGCATATGATCATAGCGAGCAGTGCGTAACGAATGGCCGGGACATGTAGATCAAGCGTGAGCGCGAAACGAAGTCTCCCAACCTCATGACGGGGTCGCCCTGGGAGACAATCACGATCACGACTCTGTTCCGTGACCGCGAAGTATTCGCGAACTTGCTTTCCGAGGCAAGAGATTTAGCGCTGCGCGGTCAGGAAGGCAAGCTGGTCATCAATATCCCTTGGGGCATCGAGTGGAAACCGTTCGGTCAACCTAGGCGAAAACGGCCATTACGGAGCGTCGTATTGGAGGACGGCGTGGCCGAGAAGATAGAGGAAGACGTCAAGGCGTTCCTGCAACGACGGCAATGGTACGCCGACCGAGGTAGGCACTATGCGCGCACTCTACTGTCTCCACCAACTAACGAGCCACGCCAGGCATCCCCTACCGCCGCGGCTACCTCCTGCACGGCCCCCCAGGGTCCGGCAAGTCCTCTTTCATCCAAGCGCTCGCGGGCGCGCTCAACTACGACATCTGCGTGCTGAACCTCTCCGAGCGCGGGCTCGCGGACGACAAGCTCATCCACCTGCTCGCGAACACCCCAGAGCGCGCGTTCGTGCTCATCGAGGACATCGACGCCGCCTTCAACCGCCGCGTGCAGTCCTCCGCGGACGGCTACCAGTCGTCCGTCACGTTCTCCGGCTTCCTCAACGCGCTCGACGGCGTCGCCTCTGGGGAAGAGCGCGTCGTGTTCATGACCACGAACCACCCCGAGCGCCTCGACCCCGCGCTTATCCGCCCCGGGCGCGTCGACCTCGCGGTGCTGATCGACGACGCGTCCCCGGGCCAGACGCGCAGCTTGTTTGAGCGCTTTTATGGCGCTGGAGAGGAGGGGCTGGAGGGCTGGGAGCGGATCCCCGAGGACGTGCTCAGAAGACTGGCGGACGAGGTGGAGGAGACGGTGCGCGAGGAGTCGGCGAAGGGCCGCAGGATCAGCATGGCGGCGCTGCAGGGCTTGTTCATCCGGAGCATGGCGCGCGACGCGGTGCGCGAGGTGCGGACGCTGTTCGTCGAGCGGCCGCCGCAGGCAGAGTGAACGAAAAAAGTACCGATACAGTCTATTATACCGCCCGTTGAATAACTTAGTGTGGTACAGCGTGCTAGAGCGCGGCAAGATGCGATGTGGGTGGACGGGATGCGCGAGCCTAGAATACAGCTTTCCGCTTGCGCCCGGTATATTGCGAGTCGCGTGGTACGCCCTCTTTTCCCCGTTTGCGGTAGAGCTGTTCGGTCGCAACGACGTCTCAGCAATCGAGTGGTGGATGGAAGTAGACGGCAATATCCCGACACGCACCTCCTTTTTCTTCAGAATCCAGTCCTTGTCCTTGATGCCCTTCCGCTTCCCGCCCTTCTCCCTCGACCGCAAGCGCTCCCTTCTCTTCTCGAACACCGCCCTTCCGTCGTCCTCCTCGTCCACCTCCTCGCCCTCGAGGCCCTTCGGCACCTGCTGCTGGCCCCCGCCCCCGCCCACGTACAGGCACAGAAAGACCTTGCGCGCCTTCTTCGAGTTCGGGAAGTCGACGACGACGCCGCCGCCGAAGCCCGCCTTCTGCGCGATCGAGGTGATGAGCTGCACCTGGTCGTCCGACGTCGGGTAGAACTGGAAGACGGCGCGCGAGGGGTTCTTGAGCGCGGCGTGCAGGGTGGTGAAGAAGCGCGTGAGGCGGTGCGGGGGCGAGGATGTTGGGTGCGAGGTTTCGGCGTTGAGGAGCCATTGGAGGACGGATATGCTGGTGCGCCCGGCGAAGGTTCGAGCATGAGAGCGGGATCGGGGGCGGGAAGGGGTGTAGAGAAAGTGGAGGGGACTGACCTGATCGCGCCGTCGAAACTGCCTGCTCGGAAGCCGAAGCCTTGGCCGATGTCTTGTAGGAAAAGATCACCCTCCACTTCCCGCTCGAGCGCAACCTCTGCCCCACTTGCTTCAGTCCCGCGGCAAAGAGGAGCAGTCGCTGAGGCTCACCTAGCATACTAGGGGCAATATCACAGCCGACCCAAACGTGTCCCTCCTCGTCCAGGATCTCTCCAGATAGCCCAGAGCCACAGCCGATGTCGAGGAGGAAGGCGGGCTCGTCTGGGGGGAGGTTGAGGAGCTCGAGGGCGCGGTAGGTCATGTCGGCCTGGATCTGCTGCACGCGGGTGCTGCATTGCATGAATTGCGTCAGTAGTCTGTTCATATCAGAATCATAGGTGCTGCATACTTGTTGGTATATTTTGTGGCCTCGATATCGCCATAGTACTACAAGAACAGATGTGAGAACTCCGCGCGAAGAGTAAGCGAATGGGCATACGATTTCAGGCGGTGCCTGGAGCTCCGGTCTGGACATCAGGACGGCTTGCAAGCGTGCGTATGTAACCCGTGGGTTTGTGTATGGACAGTGTTTGTGCGGCGGGTGTGGTTCTCTGAGAGTACTAGTTAGCAGGCTGCTACAGCCCGATCGGTGCGGGGAGGAAAATCAGGACGCACGTGGGGAACACGCTCACGTGCGCCGTCGATAAATATGCGGCGCCGGGCGCGTCGGTGGCCTTCGCGGTTCTCCTGGGAGGACGGAGAGCTGTGTATGGCTTGGGCTCCCTGGATCCACTGGCAACTCTTGTCCTTCTCGACGAAACAACCCCCTGGAAAATTGCTTCCGCTCAGGCTCCCGCATTTATAAACCCTTGCAGTTCGCCGCTCATGGTTCGAGTTCAACGTCGTCCCTGGGTCCGCCCTCTTGTCCAACCCAGCTCGTTGTCGCGATCAGCGGCCCACTCGTTTCATATATCTTGCCTTAGGTCCTTTCCTGGCGAATATGCCAAACACTGCGCAGGACGATTCAACAGGGCGTGACGCGTCTGACGCAGGTATATCCCTCATCCCCCAACCAGAGAGCGTCTCAGGGCGCCTTTCACCGACTCGGAACGGAAAGGGGGAAATATGCCTGGCAACACAGATGAGGCTCGGGGATTCGGACAAGGACCTCGCAGTCTACTATTACATACTGGTGAGTCCGAGACCTAACCTCGTGTGTTTGTATTGGAGCTCAGACATCTCGGACTGTGCGCACGGGTAACCGCTCGACGATGGCTAACGCACACCTGCAGGTAGAGACCGCTGCTCTTAGTGAGGAGCACGCGGGTCCCATCAACTTTATCACCACCAATCCCAAACTTCCCCGGTACGCGGAATGGAAAATATTTGTCAACATCGTAAGTGTTCATGCAGTCTTCAGCTACACGCTGGCTGCCAAGCACGTCATGCTTGATAACACGCGTTTTCGCCTATGTAGGTCATGAAGGAACTGCCAATCATGAATGCCTATGAGAACGGGTGGCCCATCGCGTACATCGTGCGCGGGCACCGTCACCTCAAGAAAAAGGGCTGCGCTGCCGGCCTCTTGAACTGGGAAGCCAAAGCTGTAAGTCACACTATCGTGTCCTTACACACACAGCCTCTCATACCGACATACATCGCACAGCCTCTCGGGTTCAGCTCCAAACGGCGGGCGACGCTCGACGTCTCCGAGCACCCTGAGTGAGTGTGGCACCATCCACTATGTAGCCATGCAACACCTAATGTGACCTCCCCTCCTCAAGCCTTCGCCGCGCCGCTGCTTCTGCCGTCGGTCGCCCGGCCTCTGCTTCCGCCGCGGCAAAGGGCCCGCCCCCAGTAGTTTCGTCCCGACGACCTGCTCATTCCCCCGATGCAGGGCGCCCTCGGGACTGCACGCGCAGCGCCAGGCCATACGACCGGCCTCGCGACAGCACCCCCTGCCCCCGGGGCAGCCAGTTCCTACAGTCCGTCTACATCCGCCCGCGCCCTGGTGCGTCCTCGAGCTCTACCCGCACCGGCACCTCCTCCAGCACCGCTGGCCCCTCCAGTTCCGCGTCGGACACCGGAACACACGACGACCTCGAGCCGGTGCGCGAGTTCCTGCGCGCGCTGCAACCCGAGCAGAGCGGCCTGCTGCCGGTCCTCGTCGCGAAGGGCGTGCGCACGGGGGCGGACCTGGACGGCCTGGCGTGCATGCCGCGCGAGCGCCGCAAGAGGCTGTTCGTGTTGTGGCTCCTCGAGGAGGCGATCACGCAGCTGCAGTTCGATGCGCTCGATGCGGGCTTTGAGGCGATGGTGTCCTGAACGATGATGGCCATGCCATGCGAAAGACGTGAATACCGCACTGACTGATCGATGAGCCGTGTACGATACTGAGTTTCACTGTCAGGAGGATGTCCGCGTTTGACAAGAAGCAAGTGCGTTGTGAAGAAGTCTTATGAGTTCGATATGTAAAGTATATTAATATTTCTGTGTACATGTCAGTCTTCAGATTGGAATGGATTCTTGGTCTGGTTCATAATCGTATAGCTATGATAAACGTCCCATATAGACTTCTCAGCAGGGAGGCCGGCGTCGCAGTCACAACGGATATTATATCCACGTCATGACATGAATCCTATACACGGTAGACGATCTTCTCCGCACTGACCTTGCCCTCACGCATGTACTGCAGCCCTTCGGGAATTGCCTCCAGGCCTCCTTCCCAGAGCTTGATCACCGGTGGCTTCACTGCTCCGTCCTTGACGAGCTGCGGCACCTTCTTCAGGAACTCGACCATCTGCGCGCGATCCTCCGATGAAACGGGGTAGTGGCTACCCGGTCCGAAGCTGAATTCGCGTCCGAGCGCAGTGTAGATCAGGGTCACTATGTCATGGATGTGAAGAGCCGGCGTCAGTTCCGCCAGCGGGAAGAGGCCACGCACGAGCGGGGTGGAGGGAAAATGAAACGCACGAATGAACTGAACATCCTTGCGATCGGTAGCACCGGCTTCAGGTCCCAACACTAGCACAACTTTGCCGCCCGCGGGCGCGAGGACCTCCGCGCTGATGCGTTGTGATCCCTTGAGAGAGATTGCGTCGAGTGCCTTTGTGACGGAATCGCCGGTGGCCTGCTTGATCTTCGCCACCACATCTGCGTCGCGGTAGTCGAACACAGCATCCGCACCGAGAGATTTGGCGAGCTCAAAGTTGCGTGGGGACGCGGTCGTGACAACTTTGTAGCCGGCCAGGTGCGCGAGCTGGATAGCGAAGTGACCAACAGCAGCTGGCAGATTTGATCGAGTCAGCCCATGTTCGTTTCGAGATCGTGTAGCTAGGTACACACAACTTCCGCCGTAAATGAAAATCCATTCGTCACCGGACACCTTCGCCGGAGGCTCTACGAGAGCGAGGCGTTTCTCGTGGAACAACGCCTGTGCCGCTGTCCAGAAGCTAAAAAACGGGCGTTCAGCAGGTGGGTACACTCCGTAGCCTCACGGTAGCGGAAATAGAAGAACGCACGCGCAACCGAAGGTGGCCGCCTCGTCGTGGGAGAGCGTGTTCTTCGGAACTACCCAGACGAGGTCACCGGGTGTCTTCACATACTCCGCGAATGCGCCTTCGTCGGAGAACGTGCTGCCGTGTAGGAAACCTGCAACATGGTCGCCGACCGTCGGGCTCGTGACATTCTGACCAGTCTTCACGACGTATCCGGAGAAGTCGCAGCCCACGATCGAGCCGGGTATACCACGGCCATCCACGTCTGGAAGAAGGAATGTGAGCTTGTTTGCGCCGGTGGTGTGATGGAAAGCAGTCTAGCGCACGCTTCCAGTCGGTAGGATTCTGGGCGACAGAGGTCGTCTTGATGAGGACGTCATTATCGCCGACGGGTGGGATGGGATGGTCTTTGATCACGGCTCGATGTCCCTAGGTACGAAGACATCGGAATCAATATCGATGGCATACAGAGGTTTAATCGAAATATCACTGGACTAACCTCCTCGACAACGAGTGCCTTCATGGTCTGTGGGATCGTTGAAATTGTCGACGACATACCTGTTGTATGTGCCGTAAGGTGCTAAGCGTTTGTGGGTCAGTAAACGACACTCTTCATGCACGGCGATAGTCTTTCCCGCGTGGGTGTGATATATGTGTGCCGTGGTTGCTTTGCCACGGTACGGCTAGACTGATTGGTAAGGCATCTTCATGATGACAATACATACTTGGAGCCTGGCTAGCCTTCTAAAGCTCGCGGTCTGCTCTGTAATAGCCTCGTGGGACGTCAGTGATCCACATAGACTTCCTTGCGAGAACTCGCACCATGACATATCGGCTTATCAATCCCATGGGTTGCAGGTTGCGCAGGGCTGGCATGCACCACACTTGTCGAGATCGGCCTGCACTCTTCTCAGCTTGGAGTTTGAGTCACAAGTAAACGGTCTACGCTCAGACTTCTGAGATGATGCACGACCGTCAACCTGTTGGCGGGACACAAGCCAACCAATGGCATACCCAGAGGGTTGCTTGTCACGTTGAATTTCCATGGAAGCGTGCTATGTCGTGGCAGAGCAGGGTTTGGCGCATATATACATCATAGCACAGAAGCAAAAAACGAGTAAGGACTTAAGCAATGGTATATTTACCGTAGTTCTTGTCCGGGTCATAAACCTACAGGGACGAGGGAAGGGTGAGCAAGTTGTTGCCGGGACGTGTGAATGCAGAACGTACCTCCCAGCGGGATGCCGGGAATATGTGCTTGTTCCTTTGGTACCAACTTCGCTCGACCACCTTCCCGGCGTGGGATTCGTCCTTTTCGACCGTTGCGTCGGCCAAAAGGCGCACGTCATCGTGGACGTCAAAGTTGAACAATGGGCCCGACTTCCCGCGGGCTTTGTTCACGATGAAGTCGTAGAACGTGTGATGCTACGTAACGATGTCAGCACAGAAACGGGTATCCACGAGGTTATTTAGGCGTACGTGAGGGATGATGAGGTCCTCCTGGTAACAGATGTCAGAATACGTATGAGAGCTTCGAATAGGCTTCTTCCATACCTTCACATACATCATGTTGTCCACGCTGATGCCGCGCAGCTCTGGGAACTGCTGCCGGCACTTCTCGAGGAAGGTAGAGATGGTGTCGCCCTTCTTGACCTAAGTGACGGGGACCGGCGTTCCACGTGCGTGTACCTAGGTGGTCAGGCCCGCCACTAATTGCATTACTCGGGGCAGACTTACCGACACACTCTTCCGGTGGCCGCTCCCGTCCCAGTACGAGTAGACAATCTCGACCTCTTCGTTCTTGAGGTCCTCTTGTTTGCGCAGCCACTCCTGGCGGAGCGCCTCGCGCTCACGCCGGTCGGCTTCTTCGCGCTCCCGGTCAGGCAGGAACGACGTGTCCACCTCGGGGTTCTTTCGTGACTTCGCTTTCTTGGAGAGCGGCTCGTTGAACTCGCCGCCCTGCGATGCAGACCCACTCTCCTCGCCCTCTTCGTCGTCGAGCGCGAATGAAAGCGTCGCCTTGTTGGCCTTCTTGCGCTTCTTCACCTTTTTCTCGTCTCTAAACAAATCCTCCACACAAAGTAAGCGTTCCGGTCGGACGGGAGACGGGCCCGCTCCACCACAAAAACCCAAAGGGAATCGCGACATACTTCAGCTCGCTCGTCCGCGCGGCCTCACGCGCCTTCGCCTCCTCTAGCTCCTTCCGGCGCTGCTGAAAGTCCTCGAGCCGGACGAGGCCGACGGTGCTCAGCTTCAGCGTATCCTCCATAGAATCATTCTGCCCAATGAAGCGGTTCGTAGATGGGCGCGCCTTCTCCGTTTCATTGATGAGGGTCTGCTTCTGGCGCTCGAAGTCCTCGCGCATCTGGTCGCGTTGCTTAACGAGGGCATCCTCGCGGCGGCCTTCCGCCTTACTGGTAGACATGATGAGCGTCGGGGTCAAGCAGGGTCTTGGTTTAGGCGCCCTTAGTAGCGCGTTCGAACGGTGGCATGAGCGCCTATTCCCAGTCCTCCTTCCGCCGTTGCTGCCACCTTCGCTGAGTTTCCGGGTTGACCATGCACATCCTCGGCGTCCTCCTCCCTGAAAACCACTTCGTCAAAGTGAGCAGCACCGCGTATCACGCACCCATATGCATTCAGAGAGCTGACACACGGTGGTGGTGCAGCATGCCCTGACACACTTCTACGGAATCGGCCAGAAAACGGCCCTCCGCCTCTGCGCACGCGTGCAAATCCACGACCGCGCACGCATCCGGCACCTGAACCAGTCCCAGGTGACCGCGCTCACCGCCTTCCTCTCCTCGCCCACGAACTCGCCCCCGGTCTCCGTGCAACCACTCGCCGCCCCTCACCCGTCTCTCGCCGCGCCCGTGCAGCCCGCAGCGGAGCAGCCCGCACCAGTGGACCGTCTACGGGAGATCAAGATCGAGTCGGACCTGCGCAGACAGATGCGGGAGAATATCGCGCACCAACGTATGATCGGCTCCTACGTCGGACGGAGGCACGCCATGCACTTGCCCGTGCGCGGCCAGAACACGCAGAGCAACGCGCGCTCGGCGCGGAAGCTCAACCGTGTCGAGCGGTATAACTAGGGCTAGGCCGGAAGCCCTTTCCCCTGTCCTTCGTGTCCCCGTTGGTGAGCGCTGCACGCCTCGCTGTGCGCATGCGCCCCCGCTGATCGTCGCGCTGCGTGCTAGATTTGCGATTTGCGTGCTTGTTTCGGACGCCGCACCTCACCTCGCGTCCTTGTCGTGGTCCGTCACACGGGCGTGGTGTGCCTCCAGAGCGGGCTCGTGCTGCTGTGATAGGTGGTAATACATCATGCAGAACTTCTACTTTACATCCATACTTCGGTATCTAGTCGTCGCCCACGGGCACCTCCTCTTCCAGGTATTTTGTGAGAGTCACGCGGATCTCCGTCGTCTCGTCGCCTCGGAGAACGTCAGAGACGAAGGCGGCCTGCACCTGCATCTGGACCTGCGTGGTACGGCAGCAATGTCAGTCACAGGGCTGTGGAATGATCGGCGTGGAACGCACCATTTCCAGCGCGCCTCTGATCACGCCGCAGAGGACGTTGCTGAACCACAAGCCCCCCTCTAGGGCCTCCTCGGGCAGCTCGACGAACTCCGCGAGCGGGTTCTCGTCGAACTGCAGCATGAACGTCGAACCGGGTGCATTCACCTGTGGTGGAGGCATGCTCGTGCGTGTCGGAGAGGAAGCGACAGGTTGTGCGCCGTGTGTGACGTTCGGCGTAATATTGAGGAAGGACTTGAACCCAACCTGCGTGCGCAGCCCCGTCAGGGTCGTTCACACTAGGCATGACGTGCACGTAAGATCGCGGCGCACCTTTGCGACGACCTCGCCCACTTCCCGGAAGTCCGCACACCGCCCCAGGCTGCTGCGTGCGAGGAAGTCCTCGATGAGACGCGTGCCGATGTTGTAGCCCATCTTCTCGAGCTGCTTGTTGACCTCCGCATAGTCCTCGTAGTCCTGGATGAGCTGCACGACGAGCGCGCCGTACGTGAGGGCGAACAGCTCTGCGTTCTACTCCTGGGCGCGTCAGGCCGGGGACTGCTGCATGCGCGGGCTGCCGCTTACGATTTTCTCGGTGCGGCCCTTCCAAAGATCCTCCCCGACGGCCTTGTACTGTTTGCTCGTGGACGCCATCACGAGAAAGGATACAGGGTGAGCGCGGCGGTCTGATTTCGTCAGAACGGCGGGTGTGGTGGACACCGTTGTGGATGGAAGGCAGCGGAGCGCGCTTGGTCGGGTCCAAATACCAATAGCACCCGATATAGTAGGTTTCGGCGCTCCCTTGCAGCGGCGCTGTACCCAAAGTCCTCACCTCCTTCGTAACCTCTCGCGTTCATGGAAACTGTTGTGCTTCGACAGTGATTATGGTAATATTCCTAGAGCTAATTTTTGAGTATTTGTTTGAGATGTGTGCCCAGGTGGACCATGGCACCGTGGTGGATGAAGGCAGCGGAGCGCTCACGTCCTCGGAATGGCAGTTGGCCACAATGGGCGCCAATCTGCCGGTCCTGGCGCGCGCAGAGGAGGCGCGTCCCCGGTCCCGGGGCCGAGCAGGACGCGCGGGTACATACCATTCTTACTTATTAACCGCGGCGTGGCTCAGGGTCTCGACTCTCGACTCCCGACTCCCGTGTACTTAATTTGTAATTCAAACGTGCGCGCCCACGAAGGATGCGCATTGAGCAGTGTGCTTCTGAAGGCCTCACTCGGCGTGTGGGCGACGCAGGATCGCCCTGGCTTCGAGTTTCACCGCGCACAGGGGAGAGGGCTTCGGACTGTCAAAGGGACGTGTCCGAGGTGCATCGCTAAGATACAGAGGCGGAACCGTGCAGGCGGTCGCCCATCCCGCTTGTGACCCACGTTCCCACAGGTGATCCACGCGGAAGCAACACGTCAACGATAATGGCGTAAACGTCGGGCGGACGAATACATTGCGAAGTCCCACAGAGGTCCGGCAATAGACGGAGAGCGGAAGTGTGAAGGTAGGGCGGACTGCGAGAAGCAGGGCAAATTGCCGCCGGGAAGCGCAGAAGATAGCCACGGCTGTGGGAGGGAAGGGGGGAGGCGAGCGGAAGATCCTCGCGAGCTATTGCGAGGGCTGAACGGGATACAGCTGACGAGAGGGAAGAGCTCGGACGGATCGAGGTCATCAAAGGAAGGGCATATGACTGAGCGGATAGGTATCGTGGCAGATCAGGCGCAATAGGCGGACTATAACGATGCTGACGATCCGACGGATTGAGTAAGGTTGATGCTGTAGATATGGTACGAACCATGCAGGAGGGGGCGGGCACCGTGCGTGCGAGTTATGTATGTCGGGAGAGACGTGACGTGCAAATACAGCAGTAATAGCGGTTAGATAGCGGTATGCTTTGAGCAGCAGAGTCATCACCAAGTCATGGAGAGACGAGGAGGCTGTGGGAGGCGGCGGAAGCGGGGGAAGCAAAAGTTTAAGTTGCAGAAAAATTGCCGAAAATGAGAGGAGATTGCGACACGGAAAGGGCGTCTGATGGACGCCTTCGACGCCGCGAATGTTGAGCAGTGCAAGCTAACAGCTGGAGGAATTCACGGGCCTCCGGAGGAGATAGATAGGGTCGGATGGCGATAGGAAGGATGATTGATGGGAGAGAGGGACGGGATGTGGCATAAACTCGCGTTCGCGGGCGACGGACCTCGAACTCGAAGCGGACGGAGTCGGGGGTGTTGTGGTGTGTTTGCTGCGCACTGGTGGACGGGCGCCTGTGTGAAGCAGATGCAGGACGAGGTTAGCTTGTCCCGCGTCTCAGACTGTACCTCTGCTTTGCCTTGCACTGCAGCCGCCCACCGCCCGTCTGCACGCCCTCCCTTGCGCCCAGGCCTTTCGCCCTCCTGCTTCCTGTTCTCCACGACTCGTGCTCGCTTGCGGCCAGGCTGCCCTTTGTGTGTCTCTGGGTGCCTTTACTTTCGCCCTCCGAGCCACAGCCTTGCTCTTCTCCTCCGCACGCTGAGATTCGTTTGATTCGTCAACACACTGCTTGTGAGTCTCACCTCCCCTCCCGCGCCCTGCAGCCCTCCAAGGTCTCCAAGGTCAGTCGTTCGTCTTGTTGTCCCCCGCGCCCAGTCTTATACTCACTCTGCCATGCTGCAGACAGCTGCCCGAGCCTTCTCTGACCTGTGATCGGACAACACTGTTTCTGCCCCGATCCTGCTTCGCCCTTCATTCATCTCCCCGCTGATTGCTCCAGGATAGTCTGCGGCGTTCTGTGATCGCCCTATCCTCCTCCGAGCATGTCTTCCATGCAAGAGATACAGTCCATGTCCCCCGTTCCCCTCCCAGGCGACCCTCAGCACTTTCAGCAGTACCAGTCCAACGACGCCCAACAGTCCTTCTCATCCCTACTCGACCCCTCCCACCCGGACACCTCGCTTACCCCCGACCCCGCCGTGCACATGCATCTCTCTATGCCGACGCTCTATCCGTCGCACGTTGACACGGCCTCCGCCGTCTCTTTGGGTATGCACCTCTCCATGTCTACTCTCCCGCCTTCCTCGGAGGAGTTGTCGGCGATGGACGTCTCCGGAGGGCCGCCCCCATCACAGTCGGCCTCCCCAGGGGTGATTTCCGAGCTCGCCGCCCAGTCTGCCATGTATGGGATGGATCCCCGCCTCACCAGCATCGATGCAGTCGATCCGTCTCACCCGCTTCTCTCCTCTCCGAGCGCGGCTTCGGCGTCTACGAATGCTTCGCACGCTTCGTCCCCCGCTCTGACGGGCGTCACCCCATCATATTCCGCCGGATCATCTTCTCTCGCGTCCGCCCTTGACGGTATGGGTGTCTCGCGCAGTCGTTCGGGCTCATCTGCTTCGCCTGCACATTTGACCAGTTCAGGGTCAGATTTTGGCTTCCCGTCCAGTGGGAGCGGCCCCCCAACCACGGCCCACGAGTCGGGCTTCCAATTCCCACCGCCTGGTTTCGAGAACCAGCTGCAGGCGAGCGATGACAACATGCAGGAAGTCCCCGGTGGTGCCCATCTTCTCGTTCTTGGTGACATGCTGAAAAAGTGCGTGTGCCCTGACCTATTTCTAACCTACCGGTGTGTTGACAATGTCCCGTTGTTGGCTTATCATTCAGCATCGCGCGGACTGCGAGTACGGGCAGTGAAGCTTGCAATATGGGCCAGAGCGGGGATGCGCGGGATATTGTGAGCGTGCTGAAGAAAAACGTCTTGCTTGTAGCGGAGCTCGTGGCCGCCATGCAACTGGACGACGGATCCCTCAGTTTCGCGACACACCTCTCTTCAAATCCGGGCTCTTCTACTGCTAGCCTCAACGGCTCGTCCGTACAGGCATCTACGGCGTCAACTATGAGCGTCGAATCGTCATCCCAGCCGCTGCAACACCCATCACCTACGCACCAGTCAAGCCTCAGCAGCCTAACTTCCAACGGCTCGGTAGACTCTTCCTATTCAGATGGGTCGGAGGTGTCCCGCAAACGGTGTGCATCGTCTGTCGCTGGCGATCGTGTCATAAAGTCGATGAAGCTGGAGTCCCCGGAAGACAGTCCGCCGGCGCTCCAGGTTGCTCCTCCAACGGTGCCCTCTTCGTCTATGCTTCCTCCTCCAACGAACTTCTCGTATGCCTACCCGATGTCATCGGCGACGCCTTTGCCCACTGTGGCGGAGATGGCATCAGTTCCCCCACCCATACCTTCCGTGCTTTCCAATTCCCGGCCGCCAAGCTCTGCTGGAATTGCGGCGCATCTATCACTGGGAATTCTTCCCGATCCTTCCCAGCATGCCGTCCCTCCCATACGTCCCGCCCTCCACCAACCTGTCGTCCTCGAGCCCGTGGCGTCTATGTCACATCCTGCGGACTTTGGCTCCCCAGCGTCTGTGTCAAGTGCAGGATCGACTGTCATCGCCGGCTACCCATCGGGATCCATGTGGTCAGACGGACGCACCGCGGTCCCTCGTCAGCAGCATCATCATTCGCTCTCGACCGGATCTATCCTCACCACTGCGTCGATGGTGTCCAACCCTGTACCTATCCCCGGCCCCTCCTCCATGCCCTATACAACACCCATGTATTCGCCGACACGGAGCACGCACCTCCAGCAGCCCCCGCTGAATGCGGCCTCCGCGACGCTCGGTCGCGCGTCGCGATCGCAGTCGATATCGCAGATGCACGGGAACCCGTTTGCGTACGTTCCGGACGGGGTGTCCCACCCCACCATGTATGAGTCGACGCAGTCGCGGCCATCGACGGCGGGGGCGGGGCGGTACAGCCGACCGTCGTCGCCAGAGTATGACAATGATGAGGACTCGGACGACGAAGAGCAGGGGAACCACTACTCGCCCGGGGGGGATCCCGCTGGTGGCGAGGGTAGATCTAGTGCCGAGGGACCCATGAACGGCAGCTCGCGCGGCCATGCCGGACAACGGCGCATGAGCCGCACCTCGCCTGCGAACGAGGGTGGCGGCCCCTCAGGCCACGGAAACGAGGTGCCGCAGGAATACCGGTCCGAAGTCGAGCGCATTTTCTTTGAGTTCTTGAATACTATCTGTTCCAATCGTACGTACCCACCCTCTGGGCCAGCGCGCGTGGGCGGCACCTGCGCGGCCGCCCACCCCCTTTTCCTCGCATGGGCCCGCGCTGATGTGTATGTACGCTTCGCTCCACAGTGGATGCCACGGACTCGAAGGGCGAGCCGATCCACCAGACGCTCATGGCGAAGAAGATGCAGCGGCTGGACGAGTCGCCCGACTTCCGCCCATTCAAGTTCCGCATCCAGGCGTTCACCAACGCGTTCTTGGAAGAGGTGACACCCCCTTCTCCTTGATGAATGCACCGGCATCAGGGCGCTGATTGGTCTTTACGTGATCAGCTCGCGCGACAGGGTTACCCCGAAGAAAAGATACCAATGAAGAAGGCGAGTATGATAGCTGCGTGTTCTGGCGGCGTCGGCATGTCATCTGACACGGAGCGCCTCCTTCCCCCGCCGCGCGTTGTTGCGTGTGCCCCACAGATCCGGAACTTCCTCTGGAACCAGCCGTACATCTCGCGCTTCAACGAGGAGGGCAAGAAGTCCAAGTCAAAAGGCAATCACATATGGCACGTCGACGCGAAAAAGCAGGGCGATGGCGGTGGCTGGGCATTCCGCCCGTTCAGGCGGAAGCTCGCGGGCACGCCGCCCGGCGTTGCGTACGTCGGCCTGCGCTGGACGTGGACGCCGCGCATCTGGGACCCGCAGGCGTCGCGCGCGAACATGCCGGTCACGTACAGCTCACCTGCGCTCCCGGCCTGGCTCTCATGGAAGGACGAGTCGCTGACCGGGATCCCCCCGCCGGAGGCGCAGAGCTGCGACGTCACGGTCGAAGCGAGGGTGCGTTCTTCTCCGTCTGCAGCGCGCGGCGCGCGCTTCCCAGGCGCGCCGTTGCCGGCCGACGGCACGATTCTGACCCTCGGATACAGTTCATACAGGACGGCAAAGAAGAGGTGCTCACGCACACGGTACACATCACCATCGCTCCAATGGCAGCGGTCGACTCCTCGTTCACGCCCTCGCGGCGACCCTCGCTAGTGGGCGACATCCACAACCCGAGGCGGATCATGAGCGATTCCGTCGTGTCCAGCGTCGCGCAGCCGAACGCTGCTCCACGGTACGTCCCGCGCGCTCCATGTTCGGACCGGCCGATGCTGATCGCTGCTCGCTTCGTGCTGCTCGCTGCGTGCTCAGGCTTATCAGGCATCCGCCCTCGCTCTCCGCTCCGCCCCCGCCTGTCGTCGCCCCCGAGTCGCAGGTCGTTCAAGTGCTCACCACCGCCGCACAGCGCGTTGCGCAGGAAGCCCAATCGCAAGTCGTCGCGTCCCCCAACGAGGCAGGCCCGGAGTTGCAGGCACTAGCTAAGCAGCAACACGTCCTCACTGTCACCGCGCAGGCGATCAGCTCCAAGATGGCCGGGGAGGTGCCTGAGAACGCGGTCGCGCAGTCAAACGCGCTCACAGCCGCCGCACAGCAAGTCGTCCTCCAGGCCGCGCGCCAGGTCGTCGCCGACCGCACCGTCGCTGCGGTATCGTCCGGGCTGCCGGCATCCGCTGGCAACTCGCCGCAGGTGACGGTGAAGGAGGTATCCGTCGCGACGCAGTCCGCGGTCGCGCAGGCCGTGGGCATGGTCGGCCCGCTGTCGAGCGAGGTCGATGTGTTGATGACGGCGAAGTCACTGCTCCAGCAGCAAACGCGCGGCCCGTCCGTACTCTCCTCCCTCGACCCGCGGCCGCACTCTACTGGCAACTCGCCGCCAGGCCCCTTCGACCTCCCGCCCCCCGTTGCAGTCGCTCCGTCGGGCGCGGTATACTTCCCCCCTTCATAATACCGGCTTGCCTGGTTTGGACGCCCCTTTGATTGTGTGTGCTGCGCTCCCTGTCTGCGCGCGCATGTGTACGTGTACGTGTACGGTATATTTTTATGTGCTGGTGATATTGGGTCTGCCGTGTCGTCGTCGTCCCCCGCCCGGTCCCGCTCTCGCGTGCGTATTTTGTAGACGCGCATGTGTTCATATCGCCGCATTTTTGGTGTTGTTGTTATGCTTCGTTCTTCGTTCGTGCTCCCCCTGCCCTCCGTCCGTATGTCGCTGGTGCTGGATGCTGGTGCTGGTGCTGGTGCCGGGCCTGTTCGTGCTCTGTTGTGCGACTGCCCCTTCGACCCCCCGCTCCCGACGCATGTGTCTCCGTAGTCCAATTTAGATAGAAGGTGAAGGTCGCTCTCGCTGCTCTGCCCATGTATGTCCTACCACATCTCTTGCCACCACCCCTACCCTCCTCTCCACCTCTCCTCTCTCCGCCCCCCGCACCTGCCTCCTACCCTTCGTTCTTCGCCCCGTGCTCGCGCTGCTGCTCTTGCTGCATATTCCTCCTCGTCCATCCCCCCACCGCTTGCGCGCATACAGCCCTGCAGGGCCCCGGAGTCACCACCACATGTGTACAGATGTTCCGCCATACATCCCATTGTATATTTGACACGGTTTGGACTTCCTGAAAATTAAAAGCATCGTCGTATCCCCTTTTTGAGTACATGCTGGACAATACGTCGGAACGTAGCGCAGTCGAAGAAACGTAGCTATAGTGTCACATATCGGACTATCAGAAAGGCTTCAGCTTCGAGTTCTTCACGGTGCTTGGAGGTTCTTCTTGCCAAACATCCTTCCGCAAATCAGTATCGTACAAGCTTGTCGATCAACTGGTGCAGCACTTTGGTCCTTCGCGTCCCGGATCGATGTATGGGTGGTGGGGGCGTGCGCGTACTATACGGTCGGACTCTGAGATCTAAGATTTGGCTACTGCCAGTGCGATGGTTGCTGTCACGTCGGCTAGCATATCGATTTGCTATGAGATAGGGCTTTTATTATGAGTGACGCACGTAATTATGAACCGCGACCAGAGTTCACCACCATCCGAGTACTATCATGCCTACCAAGCCAGTTCCGCCAACGTTACACACCATGCTACAATCCGAGAGTCATAGTGTCCATCCTGTGCATCGTCCCGAATTACGAGAACGTAGAAAGCCTCTCCTCCCATCCAGGCGTATCATAGTCCGCCTCATACATGTAGTCTCGCATCTTTAACCCCACCGCCGTCGGGATCTCCTGCACCTCCATGGGCTCCCAGTCATCCACGACCATAGCGCCGTCCTCCATAGGAATATCCTCCAAGGTCCCGCGCCGGATTTCGAACCACGTCGACCCGAGCCGCTCCTCGTCGAACACCGGCTCGTCCTCGCGCATGGAGCGCCCGTCCGCGAAAGACAGGCCAACGAAGCGCAGCTTCGAGTTGTTCGCGCCGAGCTGGCGTGCGAGGGCGGCGATCTCCGCGGCGGGGTCCATTGGTTGGTGAAACGCACGGATGCACACGAAGAGCACGGTGAGCGCAGGAAATCGGGTGAGATGCATGAGCATGTATTCCTGTTCGAAAAGGGCATATGTAAGCACTGTGCTGCTCCTCGTTCTCGCCCCATGTAGAGCTATATAGGGGTTGAAGGCGGGGACATGAGGAAGGAGGTACTCACCCTCGGACTCCCAGAGAGCTCGAGGACGCGAACATCGAGAAACCGCAGCTCGGTCGCGAGTATAGGCAACCGCACCCAGAAGAGGTTTTGCGCGTCGATCGTATATGCGCAAGCCAGCACGCGCGGGTTCATGTGCAAGACAGCTGTAGAAGCCTCGGAAGAGTAAGGCCCGCGGAGAACGTCCAGGTCGAGGCGGCGCGTCGCGCTCGCGACAGGCCAGATCTCGAGGTCGCGCGCGTCGATTTGCGCGTCCTCGAGCGTGGCCCAGCACGGGGTGACGTCGACGGGCTTCTGCACGCTGACGGAGCCGAAATTGGGGTAATGGCGCGCGTTGCTGAAATGAAGATGCTTGACGTTGGGGAAGGCGGCGGACGCGAGCGCGAGGGGAATGTATGTGCAGGTGAAAGTCAGGTTGCGCACGGAGGGCATGCGGGCGCGGGTCAGCGCGGGCTCCCAGTCGTGAGGGATGTTAATCCTATCGTACATTCTGGAGATGGAGAGGTGTGTGAGGCGGCGGTGTCGCGAGAGCTTGCCGAAGAAGTCCTCGAAAGAAACTTTGTTGCGATGAAATGTCAAGTCGAGAGTGAGCTGTTTGATGTTGAGCGACTTCGAGGATGTCACGATGCTCGCGATCTCAGGTCCGCCTTCGAGCAGAGTGAGCTCCCTGAGTTCCGTGAGGTAGATGAGGTTCTCCTTTATGCGGCCATCCACTGTAATGAACTCGCGCATCGCCCCGCAACTGAACGCCTGGAGCTGGGTGGTCTTCTCCAGCACGTCTCCGAGGGCTCGTGCAACTTCTTTGCTATCAAGGTCCCAAGTTACGGTCTTTGTGACCTTCAAAGACTTCACAAAGAGGGCCCGAGAGGTTTTGGCCAGGAGGAAGTCCCGAAACTGCAGGAGCTGCCCAGATGATCGACCGAGTACAACTGTGTGCAGAGTAGGGTCGATGGAGATCCTACTTGCGGCTCTGCAAGTGCGCAGCAGGGACAATGCATCGGGGTAGGTGAGGAAGGAAACGATGTGTGACAGAACGTCCTCGTTGAGTGATAGCAATCGTAGTGGGTTCGTCCCGGTACCACTTGCACCATCTAGTGAGGTATCTCTGCTGGCGCATATGGGACTGAGTTCATTTCTTCAAAGTGAACAGATTACTCACGTCATGTTTTCGCTGGAAGACATTCCGGCAAATGGTGGTCTCCAGAGCCAGGAATGCTCGACAGGCTGGTATCCGATAGCCCTGAGAACTGCTATACACAACACCGAGGATGCCGCTAAGGAGAAGTGCGCGACAGTGTGATCGTCGTGCGTGGGATGGTGGTGGAAGCGAGTAAGTCAGTCAGTGATACCCATCGCTGCGCTTGAAGCTGTTGAACTTAATATCTGTCAGGCGCCACGAGCTCTTCGGGTCCAATGCAGGCTTCGCAGTGGCAGTGCTACCCCCTTTGTATGATCCACTCAGACCGCCCACACACCTTAGGAGCCATCCCCCTCTCGTTCAAAGAGAAGGCAGAGAAAGCATGGCGCTGCTACCGGCGTAGGACTCTACAAAGCGGCTGGCACGCATAACCTTCTTGAGCTGGAGGCCACGTGGATCACAGCCGCTACTCGGAGATCGGAGGGGCTATCAAGTTGTATCTGCCGACGGCGAAAAATACCCCGAAGAAAAAAAACGGTTGTGAGTTTCCACGATACAGCTGGTTGACGGTAGTTCGAGAGACGATAGCGAAGTCGCGTCGGTCGCGGTAGGGTTTGGGCGCCTACAAGTCCTAAACTGGCGATTGTAAGTTGCTAGAAGTTGTGTTTGTCCTCCGTCCACGCTCACTGATGTGTATCACTAATATTGATAGTATGTAGACTTACCGTGCCTTCAAAAGTGACGGTACCCGGCCACTTCACAGTGTTTGGCCGCGATATGTCCAAAGACTCACTTGGCGACGTTGTGTATTAGTAAGGGGCAAGCAGCGTGACAAAGCACACGGCTCCCGCAACGATCGTCATCCGAACGGCTGGGGATGCGGCGACGTCGTGGAGCCGTGGAAGATGAACGAACACTCGATCCGATCTATTATCCGATGGAGGACAACATATATACGCCCCCGACAGTTCAACCGCGCCTGGCATACCTTGAAACCTGAAAAACAGTCCGACAAACACGACAGAATAACACATGTCTTCCACCATTCCCCAGACTATGAAGGCCCTCCTTATCGAGGAGGTTAGTGATACTCTATCACTCCCTGAGCTGGGAGTGTGCTAACAACATGGACAGGGACACAAAGTTGCGCTGAAGGACCATGCCGTCCCTCCCATCGGCGGCGACGACATTCTGATCAAGACCGTGTCTCTCGCTCAGAACCCCACAGACTGGAAGCGTAAGCCTAGTTTGCGAACACATCTCCAGCGCAATCGTGCTCACTCGCAATTTGGCACAGACGTTGATACCATCGGAACGCCAGGCTCGATCCTGGGTTGTGACTTCTCAGGACACGTCGTTAAGGCAGGCAAGAACGTCACAAGCCCGAAGGTCGGCGACCATGTCGCAGGCTTCGTGCACGGCGGTGCGTTCTCAGACGAGGGCGCGTTTGCCGAGTATGTCAAGACCCCGGGCGACCTTGTTTGGGTCGTTCCCGAAAACACAATCAGCCATGATGAGGCCGCTACTCTTGGTTGCGCGTACGTCTCGTGCTGAATACAATCATCGTGTTCAGAGCGTTTACTTTCTTGAATGTATTTTCCAGGTTCTGGACCGCGGCGCAAGCCTTGTTCCACAAGACGCGCCTCGGCCTCGTCGAGCCTCCTGCCAAGGCATCCGGCGGCGAGTGGGTCTTCATCTACGGCGGAAGCTGTATGTCTATCACATATCCGCAAGAGCAGTCTTTCTCTGATTCCTGCCGAATTTCTCAGCTGCTGTCGGTCACTTCGCCATTCAGTTGGCCCACCTGGCAGGCTACAAGGTCGCCACGACCGCATCCCCGCGCAACTTCGAGCTCGTCAAGTCCCTCGGCGCCGACGCCGTTTTCGACTACCACGACGCAGACGTAGTGGCGAAGATCAAGCAGGCCACATGCAACTCCGTCACGAAGGCGGTAGATTCGATCTCGCTCAAGGAGTCGCAGCGCATCAGTGCGGAGGTCCTTGCGCCTGCTGGCGGCAAGGTTGTGCTTGTCCTGGGGCCTGAACCGGGTGCGACGGACCGCAAGGATGTTCAGTTCATTCGTACGTCTTGCTTTCTTCAACTATGCGAACTCGCAGGTTTTCCGCAACGAACTGATCAAACGTCACTTGTGTGGATGCAGCCACCCTCATTTACACCTCTCTTGGACGCGCGTTCGACTTCGGGCCGTCGACGCAGTTCCCTGTCTTCCCTGAGGACCGCAAGCAGATCGTCGACTTCCTCAAGAAGGTGCCGCAGCTGATTAAGGACGGCGCGGTGAAGACGCCCACGATCAAGCTATGGGAGGGAGGCCTTGCAGCGATCCCCGACGGGTTGCAGTACATGCGTGAAGGCAAAGTCAGCGCCGAGAAGATCGTTTACCGCGTATAAATAGATTCAGGAAGGTTACAGAAGTAGACATCTAGTTAGTGTATATCAGGTCCATTGTACAATCAAGGCGAATTATACCGCCTGTCCCAAAGCCAACAAAATATCGTCTATTCACCGCCAACCATGCACACGACCTCGCAAATAGGTCATCAACTCATATTCCTATGGAAGGGTAGCGTAAGAAGGTAGATCATAACTATCTACCAGATCGTACTCATGTACAACAACAAATCCATCCAGTACGTTATGAACTTAAGCGATACGAAGAGCATGGATAACAACGAGCCTGCAAGCACCTGTGCCTGTAACATAATCAAGGCCGAGAGCTTATACCTTTGCGCCGACGAGCACACGAACCGCGCGACACGGCGGCTCGCGCTCGTTCTCCGCGCCCGCGCGCCGCCGGGCGAGGAGGATGTCTTCGCGGAGGCGCACCTCCTCCATCTCCTCCGCCTTCGACATCGGGTCGCGCTGTGGGTAGTCCCACCCAAAGTGCACCAGCGAATGCCAAATGGACATGCGTACATGCATATCACTGCGGACCGTCAGCGCCCCCCTCCCAAAGCACAGCACGAACGAACAGCGCACACCTTTTATACTGATCGAGCAGCCCGACGTACTTCCCACGCACGCTCTCCGGCGTGTCCTCCCCATACGAGAACCCGTACTTTTCAAGATCGACGTCGCGCATCGGCGGCGCGGCCGTCCACACCGCCTGCAGCTCGTCCCACATCGCCTCGCGCAGCGAGAGCACGACCCCAAGCGCGCGCCGCAGATGCAGGCACAGTGAGTGCAGGTCGAACATGAGCAGCCCGTCGACGGGGAAGAGCTCGATCTGCGCGCGGTCGCCGATCGTCGTGCTCACCGCCGCGAGGTCGCTGATCGCCGCGGCGCGCCGCGACGCCATCGACGCCATCGACGCGTCCGACGCAGAGCGCGCGCGCACGGATGCGGTCGGCGTGCCGTGCCCGTGCCCGTATCCATCTGTGCTGAGCCGCCCGACCTTGGAGCTGCGGCTTGGAGGCGCGCTGCCTCCGCCGCCACCGGAGCCAGAGCCGGAACCTTGCGAGGACTTGGTGGACTTGACGTCCGAGTAGGAGTGCTCGCGGATGATAACCCCGGTTGCGGTGACCGTCGTAGACGTTGGGGCGGGCCCGGGCGAACCGGACGCCACGCTGTGCGCGCTGGCGGCGGGCCCGCCTCTGTGAAGGGCTGCGAGGGAGAGTTCTTCTTTTGCATCGCCGTGCGGGAGGATGTACATCTCGTCCCCAAAGAGAACGGACTGGGAGGAGTCGGAGTGGCGAGAGGATTGGGAGCTGCGTGGGGGTGGACGGGGCTGAACGGGTGGTAGAGGCGGCATGGGCACGGTGAGCACGGGTGGGGAGATGACCTGGCCAAAGTATGCGGAGAAGTATGCAGGGAGAGTTGCTTGGAAAATAGAAAGAGCGTTAGTAAGTCGTAGTGAAGGGCGCGAGCGAAGCGGAATGTGTGGACGTACAACTGGGTTTCGTGTTGATGAAGCGACGGTCGAAGACCTTGTTGAAGAGGACCTCAAGTAGCTCGTACTCGTGACAGATATCGTTATCCTGCATGACTGAGGGGTCGGAGAACAATTTGGAGCCATCTTGCATGCTGATAGATGGCCATCGTGTTCGTGCATGGAGCGGCTCGGTGAACCATCTGGGAAGCACAGGAAATATTGCATCTAGAAGACACCCTCAGGACGGGCTGAGAAGCCGCATGAAGCACGAGGTTCCTACCTTCTTCGATGATCTCGATGGTCGCCCCCGGCTTCATTACTCGTCTAATTTCCTAAACGTGGTTGTGAGAACCCCGTGCGTACGCTTCTGTGAAGCCATGCGGCGTACCTCGAACACTGCGGGCCACTGCGGCGTTTACGGTGAGAATCCTAGTAAATCCCGACCGGACGTGTCCCGCATTGTGCGTACCTTGTTCTCGGGAATACCTAACGCAACCTCAGTGAAACGGACATGGTCGAATTCGTCTTCGTCGAACGGGAGCGGCCCTGTCAAACTGTGAGCCAGATCAGCGCCGAAAGCTGGCGAGGCCCATGGTACCCACATGTTCCCGTGCACCCATTCTATTCGCCTGGCGTCGTCGGGTTCCAGAATCGATAGCGAAATTTGCACGTCCACGAGGTCGAATCCAACCTAAAGATAGAGTGCGCTCAGTTTGAGACGTCCAAACAAGTATCGTTTTTGAGAGACCTACGAAAGTGGAATTCCTCCAGTATTTGGCTGACTGAACCACCCACAAACCTAACTAAGGGATATATGTAACCGGCGGTCAGCATCCTGGCAGCAATTATCAACACCCGCCCCTCGCAACAACTTCGTGCATCACACTTCACAGAAGCATAGGGGCCAGACTCGGTTAGCATCATGATTAACTTCAGGGAGGAAACTCCTTAAAGAAGGTGGGTCCTTCGCGACATCAACCTTATACCTTGACTTTGCCCGCGATCAACACACTTGTTACAACCTTAGCAGTGGATGCGATTGGAACCGTACACAAACGCAAGGCTCGTGGAGGATTTTCAGAGCCATAAGAAGCACAAGGGAACACCGCATGCAATCACAACGTTACGGCAGAAGATCCAGTAGCGCGTTGGCTGCAGGCGTCGGCTAGATGGACATCACGGATCGGTGCGCCGGCATGCGAGAAACGAGGAGAAACTGCGAACACCGCACGGGGGCACCAACACGGTATACGCAAGTCCAGCCTCGTTTCGCCTGAGACAAGGGGAGAGGACACATACTCCTGTGCCAATGTCGAGACACCTCTCGGGCTCTTCGCCTTTGTGGTCTACGAGAGACACGGCGCCTTGGTAGCCAGAAGTAAGCGCCGTATCCATCATCTCCCTGTAAAGTTCAAGGCGTTGAGTCAGCCGCAGCTCAGGAAGCGGGAGAAACAGCCGCTTGGCTCACAGCTGGAGCGTGGATTCGTCGTATGACAAAGGCCATGGCGCTTTAGCTGTCTCATACGCGTGCACCTTCGAACCATGCTTATTTGTGAACTGACGGCCTTTGGGGCCATAGTGGCTTTTTCTGCGAGACTCGGGGGATGGCGGTGGGTTGTCCGGATACGAGTAGGAGGTCGAGGGTTGCGGGGAATCGGCGGCCATGGGGGAGGGGAAACTTAGAATGGAGAGGGGTGGGGAGCAGAGGGGTATTTATCGCGTACTACGCTAGCTGGGTATCGGGTGGTATGTCTTCTGATATTTAGCACGACTCGAGCCGGGCGTGATGGACGTACGTTTGCGGAGATCCCAGCCCAGCTCGTCCGTCTTGTTCTTACCGCACAATTTAATCCATTGTGCCCCTCGGCCATCGCCCCTGAGCGACATCGCCGTCGCCGTCCTTGAGCTCCGCGCAGTGCGCACTGCTTGTCCAGGCGCGCGCCCATCAGCCCAAAGCCCTTGCCCATATTGGGCAGTCCGGCTCCGCCTCCCGCTCTCTCCGGCGGTTCCGTCCGGCGTCTGTCCTCAGTCATTCTCCCCGGTGCCATCCCAGTCCTCAAGGCTTCATCCTCCTCCCATCATCTACTACACACATTCGATCGCCATGTCTTCCACACAAACCGCGACTCAAACACGCGCCGGCAACGCTCGCGGACGCGGCGCAAGCAGGGGCCGCCGCGGGCGCGGCGGTCAGAAGAATAATGCTGCCCGTGATCCTACCCACGCATCCAAGCCTGTAGATGCGCCCTCCGACGGCAACACCGAGCAGCAGCTTGCACCTTCCGAGGCGGCTAGACAGGCTGCAGCTAAAGCCGATGCCTCGGGCGTGGACGATGGCACCGTCTGCTGGATCTGTGCCGAGCCCGTCAAGTACTGGTCCGTCTCGGAGTGCAACCATCGGACGTGCCACGTCTGTGCCTTGCGCCTGCGCGCGCTATACAAGAAATTGGAATGCACGTTCTGCAAGGTTAGTCCCCCAGATGGCGTGCCACACGTAAAGGATGTGCACTAAACATATCTATTCGGTTCCCGGTCAGGAATCCCAACCTTCCGTAATATTCACCACATCCGCTGACGAACTCTGGGCGGCATACACCCCGGACAAGATCCCATACAAAGATGCAAAACTGGCTATATCGTTCGAGACGCAGGAGATGATGGAGGAAACCCTTATCCTCCTCCGTTTCAATTGCCCGGACGCGCAGTGCGATTTTATCGGGAATGGCTGGAGTGACCTCAAGCTGCACACGCGCGCCATGCATGGCAAGCTCATGTGGTGAGTTACGCTTTCCGGCACTATGTAATTGAGATTAGGTATGAACTGACGGTGCCTCAGCGACATCTGTATTCGATTCAAGAAGGTTTTCGCCCACGAACATGCGCTCTACGATCCGAGCCAATTGCCCCTGCATCTACCCATGATGGCACGCGGCAACCGCCATGCCCATACTAAGCCTTCCCAACAAATTGAGGGCGGTATCCACCCGCTATGCGAATTTTGTCGGGAGTGCTTCTTCGGCGACGACGAAATCTACGCGCACATGCGTGAGAAGCACGAAGAATGCTTTGTCTGCAAACGCAACGAAGTAAAGGACCAGTAGTAAGTCACGGCGCCCGTATCCCACGTCGCTTGTCATAACGCCCTTCGTGCAGTTTCCGCAATTACGAAGCCCTAGTGAGTACTGCCCCGAAGAAAGCTGATGCTGCACTACCGCTTCCTGTACCGTGCCCCTAACGTGCCGCTCGGTCTGTGCAGGAAGACCACTTCATGCACGCGCACTATCCCTGCCGGCGCGCGGAGTGTCTCGCCCGCAAATTCGTCGTCTTCGGCTCGGCGATCGATCTCAAGGCGCATATGGTCGAGGACCACGGCGCGGATATGTCCGCTCGCGATCGCCGCGACGCCCGACGCGTCGAGGCCGATTTCGAGTTTGAGGAGGTCAGCGGTGCGGGCGCCCGCCGCGGCCGCCGAGAAAGAGGGGACCGCGACCGCGACAGAGAGCCTCCACCGCACACGCACCCGGTCGGCCAGCCTCCGGGTAGTGGCGCTCGCCCGCAGGCAGCGGGTGCACGCCGCAGGGAGGCGTTCAGCGGCGCTCTCACTGCCGAGGCTGCGCAGAGCCAGAGGCAGGCGGGGAATGCGAGTCAGCAGCAACAACAACAACAGGCGACTCGTCGCCAGTCGCCGTCGCCCGATCTTGCAGACCTATCAGCGCTCGTCCGACGCCTGCAAGGGCTTGCGCCGAACCCGGCGACAGCCGTTCCCGCAGTGAAGGCGGCGGTGCGCTCGTACAAAGCCTCCGAATCGTCTGCACGGGACCTCATTTCGACTGTATGGAACGTCCTCGACCGCAACTTGGACGGCACGGCGAGCGTTGTCAACGCGCTCATTGACGTCGTAGATGAAGATGACAAGAAGCAGAGCCTTCTCACTGCTTGGAATGGCTTCAAGGTTGAGGTATGTCAATTGTTTTTTGCCCGTACGCCGTGCATTGCTAATAGCATCATCCCGACCCTGTACAGCAACGGAACCAGTTCCCGGAACTTGTCCCTACTGCGACCGGCTCCGAATGGTCGGGCGTAACGAGCGGTCGCGTGCTCAACGCGAAGAACTCTACCGTCGCGCGCTCGCATACGCAGTCCTCCCGCCAGCTCTTGGACCGTGTCGCGCGTGCCGCTGCTTCGACATCCGCCCAAGCTGGGCCCTCTCGTGCCTCGGCCGTGAACAGCTTCCCGCCATTACAATCCGGAGCGGCGTCCGGATCTTCTGCAACACCTTTCCGCCAGCAACAGCGCGTTACGCCCTGGGCGTCAGGCGGTGCTGCGTCCGCTCCAGCGCCCGCCCCGGCACCCGTCGTGCGCGTCCCAACGTCTGTTCCGGGCCCCGGTGCAAAGTCAAAGGGCGGCCCTGCGGCGTTCTCGAAGTCGGCGTTCCCGGAGCTGCCGAGCGGGAGTCAGCAGCGCGTGCCGAAGGGCGCTGTCGGCGGGAACCAGTCGCTCCGGAAGATTCTTGGCGGGTCTGCGCCTGACCAGCCGGCGTGGCATAGCGGTGGCAAGGGTAACGGCTCTGGTGGTGATAGCGGGACGTCCACGCCTGGAGAGCCCTCTGCCGCGGTTGACGGTGAGGTGAATGGTGTGTCTGGCCAGGGTCAGGGTGGGGGCGGGAAGAAGAAGGGCAAGGGGAAGCAGAAGCAGACCTTGTTCACATTGGGCTCTTTCCCTTCCTGATGCGGCGGCTCATAGCGTAGGAGGATGAGTGTAGACCTAGGTGGAGCACGGCTTGATATAGCTATTAGATACAGCTTTCCAGCATTTGTCGCGCCAGTGTTCAGCATGCAATGCATGAGATATCTTGTCCAAGTGTGAGCGATAATATTGGCCGTTCGAGGTGGGTGTAGTAGTATGAAGCCGCTGTGGCTTGTGGTGTTGAGGTTGAGACACATATTGAGGTTCAGGTCGAACAGGGGTGTAGCACAATCACGCGTTGCACACGGTACCCAAGGTCACGCAAAGGGTGAGAGAACAGAAGAATTAGCAGCAGAAGATACATGTAAAAGCTGGCCAGCGCCGTCAGTATTCCGTGTCCGACCACGGTGCCATACAAGGGCACTCACCAGCGAACCCGACCGCCTGACCGACCAACCCTCCTTCATTGCGTCTTCATGAAGTTCGAATCCCGTATCGCCTGCCGATTCGCCTTGCGCAGGCGGATCTTCTCGCCAATGCCGCCAGGGCCGTCGTCGGGGATGTGCTTCGGCTGGAGGAGCGTCCAGAGCCAGGGCGGGTACGCGTCGTCCGCGAGCGCGAGCACCTCCGGCTGTCCCTTCAGATAGTTCACGCCGACGAGCACCGTATTCTCCGTACAGCACGACTGCGCGAGCGCCGCTATAGGAGGAGCGCGTGAGCAGGTGTTCCATCTGCAGCAGGCGAGGGTGGAGGGCTGGACGTACGTAGCTCGGCTTTTGATGGGGCGTTACCGCTGTCTGTCTGCGCCGGTGCTGCGGCTGGTGCGCTCTGCGACGCGAGGCATCGGCGAGGAGCCCAGAAGGCGTTGAGGCGTAGCTGCTGTCGGACGGCCTGCACGAGAGACATGGTGTGTAGAGAAGCGCTCACAAGCGCCGACGGAAAAGGTGGGACGGCCGTATATGGTATACGGCGCTACCGATCTAGACACGCGTGCGCGACGCGTTGCCGCTCGCTCACGATCACTTTCTTTGCACCGACGTGTGTAGCACGAAACATTTGTGTATTAAGGGAGTTGCAGACGTAGCTAGAGACACAGGGCTACTGTACATAACGTAGACAATAAGGCAAAAGGGGTACAGGTATACTTTCGGGTTATATATCGAGATCGGCCTTCAATGAGCACTTCACAGCCATGCCAATAATTACTTCCTCGAGGAACGCGCGCGGTCCCAAGTCGCCTTCACGGAGTACGCAACACCCTGCGCGGCATGTCAGAAGCGTTTCATATCACCGGAAAGGCACCGTGGCTCACCGTGAAGAGGGACTTCACGCGTATCCTGGCGCTTTTGCTGGTGGAGACAGAACTGGCGGTGTTGGGCGTGGAGGGGAGCACGGGCGATATCTCGATCTCCACGGCTTCTTCATCGCTCTCGAAGATGTCAGACTTGATATCGCAATGCAGGGTGAGCAAATGGACGCGTGTCGTCCGGTATCACAGACGTACCAATGCGAAACTTGACCGCGGTGGCCGCTCGCTCTCTGCGTAGCGGTGGTCGACGGTTTGCTGGGAGCGACGGCCGTCAGACCCTCGTACTGCCGGTGGGGTAGTAGAGTGGTTGCGAAGTGCACTTACCATGAGATCTCGTTGGGGAGGAATTGGGATGGTGTGCGTGGTATTGCAGCGAAGGCGAGGCGTTTTCCGTTTGCGCTGAGAGTTGCAATGGGCATAGATAGGGAATTGTCGGTCACACGGGAATACGAAGGGTTGGAAAGAGTGGGGGGACGGCTTGTATTGATAATGGTAGACATCCTGAAGCTCCTCACACGGCGAGAGCATGGCGTACGGACAGGTAAGGACTGATGGCAGGCCGATGGCGCAGGCGGGGGCAATAGAGGTAGGCGTCGACGCTCACAGACTAGGCAAAGGAGTGAATGCTCTCGGTGTCCTCGAGCAACGATCGCCTGGATGTTGAGTGCAAGAGGTAGAGAATGAAAAACGCGGGTGGGAAGAAGGCACGCTTTATATCACCGCCCTAGCAGTGCTGGTTTTGGTAACCTCGACAAAACGGGGTGTGATGACTAGGGTCATTTCTCGGTCGGGCATGTACGTCTTCTGCTTTCGTACTTTGCACGTTGGAATACTAGGTCCGGGATCGCGATGCTATGTTCTGCGATACCGTGCCCTACGGCGCACATCGTCTTGCCGACGACCCGCCTCCAGCGGGTGGGCACGATCCCAGCGTGCCCTCAACGAAGGCGGCACGACTGCGTCTGCCACAGCAACTACTTCTAGATATGATAAACAGCACTACCTCTCGCAAGGCTCCACCATGAGGCTCGAGGCTTTCTCATGTTCTAATGCGGCCCAACCCAACCAGTGTCCACCATCGCCGCAACTAATCGACACACAACCCGTATGCGTAAACGACTACCACAACACGGTATCGGGACTTTTGTAACCAAAGTATAGTCCTCGAGATAGAGGTACGCAGCCTTCAGCTGGTGGTTACGAAACCCAGCGAAACATGTTCATGTCAGCCCCCAACAATGTGAGTAGGCTATGAAGCGGGAGGAGAAACGTTGCTATTGTCGAGACGTATGCCGAAACACCAAAGCAAGGCAGAAGCTTGGGACCCAGGGTACATACCCCGCGAACATGCAGCAACAGCCTTTAGCTGACTACATGCTTGGAGAGTATAGGTCTGTGCTATCGAACAAGCACTAATACTCATCTCAGCGATTCCATGAAGCAATAACAAATGCATGCAATACGAAAACCAATCACCGAAGAACGGAAGATGCAGACGAGGATAGAAAATTAAAATAAAGACGGACGGTAAGCTCGAGATACTCGACCAACACGGTTGCGATGGTAGAGCATCATCGAATATTTGTTTGAAAACACATACCTTACTACGGCTGATGCATTATGCATTGCAGCGGTGTGCGACCTGGTGAGGCTCGCACGAGCCCCGGTATGCACGGTGAACGGGCGTAGGGCACAACCGATCACCTCACCGCAACGGGTAGAACCTGCGACAAGAGACTAGCTGCCCAGGATTTGACGTACAACCAGGACCCTAGGGCAGTGGAGGAGCCACGATGCGGATGTGTCGCGCGACGCAGGATGAAGTCGTGCATCGGTGCAGGCCCGTCGCATATTGCAGGAAAACCTCGTCGACCAAAGACACGAGATGCGCGGGATGAGTGCATCCCACTGGAAGACCGGAAGACGCAGAGACATATGAGGACGAAACAAAGCGCAGTTGCAGTCGAAGGGATCGATGATGATGGTCAAGAACAAGCGGAGCCGCCGCTCGTCGTTCGCGACTCAGGCCGTTGCGTCAGGTACCAGGCTCCGCCCTCAGGCAAGCGCCGCCCGACTTGGTTGTCCCCTGCGTGTACCATTAATCACTGTCCCTCTTCTTGCAGATTCTTACACGTTAAACGGATACCCAGGAGCTGGATGGCATATGGAGCTGAAGATGTGAAACGCGCCACAATGTTTGGTCTACGATCCGTTGAGACATGAGGTTATCCACTCGAGCATCCCAGGTGCTGGCTACTCCCTTCTGCCTGAATGGCATCGTTCAGACCGAAGGTGGTAGCTCGCAAACCCGACTATTATCATATGCATGACTAAGCCCCACTCAGGAAATTCTGTGGACAGAATGCGCTCGACTGACGCTCCATCGAGGCCACATTTCAGGTTGTAGACGCGATATCCTTCCCGAGACCATCGGTGAGTCCTTCATTTCACTGGTCACCCAGGGCTCGCTTATGAGTCTAATTTCTAGCTGACCTCCGGTATAGTAGGTTCGACCACTCAGCGCGTTGTTGATGCACCATTCCAGCTGCAGGATTTATCCGACCAGTATGAGACAGACAATGCCGTCGCATACGTCCAAGACCCCACCATATACACAAGAGATTCTTCGGGTACTACGGTGCTGTCTGCAAACGCAAATGTTTGGGTCTACGAAACACTGAGGCTGACCAAGTTGTAATGTACTACTATGGTAGGTCCCGTCAAATACACGTCGCCTACTAGTACTAGCACTTCATAGTCAACAGTTTCTGTCCATACTGCAGTACTCGCCAGCAACAGGATCAGATATCGATGTCATACAATAGACATCCGTGCGCATATGCCTTATTTGAAGCACGCAGCGACCATTTCTGACCGCTAGCGTCGAGGTATGTTATTATCTCAAGGTCTAGTTTACTCCCTTCTGCTCGGTCCCTTTACCTTGTCATCGGTACAGGCCATCACTCTACGTGTGCCATTCACCAATAAAATTGATGTGTGCTCTCGGTCACAGGATCCTATCGAGCTCGTCCCCTCGATCGTTATGGCAGGCTCGATTGTGCTTCACAAAGCGCAACGATATAAGGTGACTTCTTCCATTCTAGATAACTAGCTCCCATCAGGTATCCGTACTTCGTCTCACTCTACGTCCGAATCTATGCTATTTCCCTCTCCCTCCTCTTCACTGCTCTCATCGCTCTTTGGGCTCACCGCCATGGCCAACCGACTCATACTCGGACTCCCACCAGTGGTCGCCAACGAAGCCTTGGACGCGCTCGCACCCGCATGCACGCCCATACCCGACCCGAAGGACGTACTCCGCATGCCCAAGCCCAGCATGAACATCCCTGACGTCGTCCGCTGCCTTGGTCCCGCGCGCTGCGGGCCACCCGATCCGGGACTCAGGCCGCCGTAGGTTGGACTGCGCACGGGCACGGGCACAGCAATCCGTAAGCCGAGGCTGGCGAGCGGGTCTGTGGGGGATGGGGAGGTTACGGGCGACTCGCGCGGACGGGTGAACGACGAAGAGTGTCGCAGCCGTGGGGAGGTCATGACTGAGCCGAAGGTAGGCGCGGGGCTTGTCGAGCGCGGGGGACTGAGGAAGCTGGGTGCCCAGCCTGACCACTTCGGCGATGTGGACGGCCGCGATGATAGTGCGGTGGCAGAGAGCAACGACTCGTCAGAGGACGAAAGCGCGAGCTCATGCAGGGTCCGCTTGATGGAGGCGATGTCGTGCTCGAGGTCATCCAGCTTCTGCGTGAACAACTGCGTCGCCTTCTCGACTGTGCGGTCCGTGCCGTTGACGAACGCAGCTACCTCCTTAAGCATCTCGCTCGAGTCCACGTTCTCCGAGCCGTCAGCATGCGCCAACGCGCCCGGGATGGAGAGTAGCGCCTCGTACCCGCTGGCGACCCGCTCGTCGTCGGCGATGCGGATCTCGAGCTCCACCCGCGCGTCCTCGTTGTAGTCGTCGAGACGTTCGACCGCTTTCCGGAGTAGCATGTGCATGTCGGCGGAGGACGTCGTCGGAGGGGAGGGGAGCTCGGCTAGGGACTTCTTGAGCTCCTTCAGTGCGAGGTGGCAGTCGCGGAAACCACGCTGGACGTTGTCGTAGCGGTGCTTGACCTTCGACAAGTCAGCGAGGAGTGACGACTCCTTGCTGGCTTCCGTAGGCACGGCCGGCGACGCAGGCGTAGAGGGTAACGGCGAGAGGGCCGAACCGTCCGTAGCATCTAGCTGTAAGGGCGGGGGCACACCAGCGCGAGTGTTACCCAAGGATGCTACCGGCGTAACACGTGAAGGAGCCGTTAGTATATTCGATGACTGAGGGAAAGATGGTGCGGGTGTATGTTGGATCGGTGGACTAGCCTCGGCTGTGCCGTCCACAGTTTCTGCGTCTGAGGGGAAGGGAACAGGCCGTGTATCGTTGGATTGCGCTACGACTAGCTCGGGGGTGGGATAGGATGGGGCCGCTACCGCAGATCTTTCAGCAGCACCAATATCGGAGGGCTGTAAGGAATGTCTGGCATTCGACACAGGGACGTGATTGTGGCTTTGGGTATCTTCAGACGAGACGTCTAAGGTATGTGGTTCGTTGTCGACTACGGGCGTCCCTGGTGGAGACTCGGAGAGGTGCTCCGAAGCCTGAGGTTGCGAAGGATCCAGAGAGGGGACAATGACGATCTCATCGATAGAAACCCCCGGAGAGAGAGCATCCTCTGCTCTGGTTGCTGGCGGTGGGGCTGCAGGGGTTACGAGGGGGACAGAAGACGAGCTCCGCTCCAGTAGCGGTATCTCGGGTTTGCCTGCGGATGCATGATGCGGAACGGGGTGAGCCAAAGGATTCGTCCCCGGCGCGAAAATGTCTTCAGGATGGTCGGGAGTCTCCAATCGCGCGAGTTTCCTCTCCGTCCTCAGCCTACGAACCGTCTCCTCCTGGAGTTCATGTGTCAGGGAGGAAACAGTGTCTTGTGCAAGGACGAGCCTGGCGACAGATCCGCTTGGGCTCTGGTCGTCTTCCGCCGATGGTTGGCTGTTCAGCAACTCCAATAGGCCCTCTGCGTCCAACATCGCCCTCGAGAACGCTTCCTTGAGCACAATCGCGTCTAGTCCACCGTCGTCCGAGCCACCCGCTGTCCGATCAAATGATTCTCGTGCCCTACGAAGCCATCGCCTCAGGTTCTCCGCAAGATTCTCCTCGCGTCCAAGGAATGCTAGACGCAGTGAGACTTCGCGTCGACGCCCAAACGCCTCTCGCGCGATGTCCTCAGTGAGTTCGTCCAACGCAGAACGTAATCGATCGGTTTCGCTGCGCTGGTGCTCTAATGCGTGCTGGAGATGAGCGATCTCCGCGTTGAGGGTATGGAGTGTAGTGGAGTGTCGCGACCTGAGCGCGTCCATAGCTTTCTGGAGGGTGTCTGTAGAGGTCTGCGAAAACTTCCTGCGACGAGGCGATTAGTACGCACACCGTCAAGCCATATATAGGTACCACGAACATGTAGCGAGACACCATTTTAGCCGCCGTTGTATCGTCCGCATGATATTTGTCAAGCTCATGTCGAATGTTCGCTAGCTCCGAGCGGTCGTGTTCTGCCGCAAGGCGCGCGACCTCGAGTTCTTTGTATAGCTGTCCGTTGTCACCTTGAAGCTTGGTGATCTCTGCTTCCAGTCGCTCGCTATCACAGTTGAACTCTTCCAGCAAGCGTTGAAGGCCTGACTTTCCCTCGGCAAGGCTGTCCACGAGAGTAGCCGTTGACCCATTGCTGTGTCGCTGCAGGTCCATCGACGATGTAGAGGAAGAATCAGAAGGCATCCTGGTCCGCCCATCGAGTTTGCGAACTAAATCGGCGTACTCCTGCACGACCAGGTCCGACATGCGCCGTTCCTCCTCCGCAGCCTTCAGCTTCCGCGCGAGATCACGCTCGCGAGCAAGGCCCTCTTCTTCACGCGCTCGGGCATCAGCGGCCAACGCGCGCGCTGCTTCGAGTTCGTTATGCCCATTTGCCAGCCGGCTCCGCGCGTCAACCAGTTCTTCTGTGCTCGCAAGCAGCGTTTCCTCCACAGATGTGAGCTTGTCCGAGAGTCTCCGAAGCGCAAGGGTCAACTCAGGAACCTGAAATGTAGCTTGGGTTGGACTGGTGTCTGGATTGGCTCTGAGGACTGCGACCTCCTCTTTCAGAAGCGCATTCTCGCGCTCCAACACGCGTGCATGTTCAATTGCCTGCGAAGCCTCGAGAGAGTGTCGCTGTAGCTTGAGGGACGTGGCATGGGCTTCGTGCTGCCAAGGAAGCCTGCGCGTCAGTCGATGAGCGTTGCGCGACGAGCAGTGTAGAACCGGACGACGCGCGAGACGTACCTGGTAGCGAGAGACTGCTGCGCGTAGACTGCTGAGTTCGAGCGCGAAGGGGTGGTCGTCGTTGACTGTAGACAAAGTGTCGGCCATGTGCACGAGCACGTACAAGCTGCGTAAAGCTGCAGCCTTCCGCGAAATGTGTGATTACATGTGCACACGAGGTCGTAGCGGCGACTGAAGTTAAGAGCCGCGGAGTTGTATATCAGCGCACACTTCTCGGCGTCTGCGTGTCGGAGTGCTTTTGCGTGATCTCCGCTGTGGCACGGGCACGGGGATGGGCGACGTCCTCTCAAGCCGTCCCCTCGTCGTCTCTGTCCTCTTCCTCGCCGTTGATATCTCCGCAAGAGACACATATTTACGGTCGGAAAGCCGTCTCCTTGCTACCTGGCACACGCCAAACGTATTTGACACCACTCTGCACGGCTCGTTCGATCCAAACTTGACCAGGCTTCAAGTCATCCTCTGCTGACCACCCACCCCACGCGATTTCGAGACACACTCGTACCTCCAGTCGCATCACAAGCAAGCTCGAAGTGCACTGTATGTTTCCTGTGCGATAGCATTTCCTCTCGATCCACCATAGATCGCTGTTCCCCGGTATGTGTTTCCGCCGTGTATGTGGGGTCAAATATATTCATCTCGCTTGATCGTTGTACCTTCCGTGCAAGCAGAAATGGCTAGTCCCCACACACCCTACCATCCCCAGCCGGGGCCCTCCTACTATCATCACCCTCCGCCTCCGCCACCTCCCCAGTATGCGTATCCTCCACCAACGCAATACTATCCGTACCCGATGCCTCCTCCCATGAACGGACACCCATCTATGCACCAGCCCGCTTCCCCTAGAATCAACGGCGCTGGTCGCGGTAGATTCAATCCACACCGGGGCGGCGGGCCGAATTATCATTACCAGCCTTTGCCTCAGCACCATATGCCCCCGCAGGCAATACCGGTTCAATCACCCCCACCCGTTTCCCCTGCGAGTCCTTTCCACCATCCCCAAAAGTTCGCTCCGCACCCGCACCCACATCAGGTACCTTATGGCTCTCCCTACCATCATCCACAGGCCAACGGACCCTATCCGCCCACGTGGCCAGGGCAAACTCTCTCGCCTCTGCCAAAACAAATGTCTATGTTGCCTCCAATGGTATCGCCGGAGCATGTCCCGCAAATGCACATACCGCAACCCCCGCATCAACAACATTCGCTGCAACATCAACCTCCAGTCATGTCCCAGGTGCATATGTCGCCTGAAATCTCCCAGCATATGCAGCCGGTGCCGTTGCAGGTTATCGAAGGGCGCGGACCTCGAATTGCTTCCCCTTCTGTTGCGCCATTTGTACCTCGCTTCCTACAAGTAGCTCAACCCCCACCCGAATTGTCGCAACCAGAACCTCCGGTGTCTGACCCGATCCAGTTTGAGGCGTCTCAATACGAGGAGCCCGGTGTCCAGGAGCAACCAGAGGAGGCTCCAGCGGAGCTGTCATCCGAAACCGTGGAGCCCGAGTCCCCGATAGCGTCTCCGGAACCCGAGGCCGTGGCAGAAACGTCGGAAGAGGTGGAGGCCGAGTCATCGAGGCCCACGACTCCGATGAGTCCGTCTCCTGGCCCTACTCCGTCCTCCTCATTCGTGTCATCCTATGTTGTCTGGTCTCGGCGTCCTGGGGATCCTGGCCGCGCACCCGGCGTCATCATCTCCACTCACGCTTATCCGCCTCAGGATGTCGCGCAGAAGGCCCTTCAGCTCCCGTCTCCCGCAGCTTCTCCGAAGCCCCGACGAGTCAAACTCCCTCCGCCCTCGGTCCCGACCGCTGACATTACGGATGCTTCATCGGATTCTACAACAGCGCCTTCGGTGTCCACTACTGAGACAACTCCTGCAGGCTCCACCACAGCAGACACCCCTGTGCCGGGTTCTCCATACTCGTGTGCAACATCGATCTCAGTAGCTATCGGCTCCCCTTCTGCAAGTCAGGCGCCCAAGTCTCCTGTCTCCCCGCGCGTCGATGCCAAGGCAGAGCTCCCAGTCACGAACGCCGCCGTTACGGAGCCTGTACCCACCCCCGCTACGGACGCTCCGACGCCTCAGTCCATCGGTGAAGCGACCGTCGCTGCTGCAGCGTCTTCGTCCGCCCCAGCTGCTCCTGCGAAGCCCGCTCCTGGACCGAAGAAGTCATGGGCTTCCCTTCTGCAATCCAGCGACTCTGCGGCTTCGTCCTCAAAGCCGGGCCTCCCTGTATCGAACGTCGTCGGCTTCTCGATCCCAGCCGCGTCGGGGGCTAGTACTCCTTCGGCGCCGGGCATTTCCGTTGCTACCGCGAACCGTAACGAGCTTCTGCATCTCATCAATAACGGCCCAACCGGTTCTGCGGCCAACGTCGCGGCTGCCATGAAGATTCGTCCTCGTGGGCTCGTCAACACCGGCAACATGTGCTTCGCGAACGCCGTCCTACAGATCCTCGTCTACTGCCCGCCCTTCCATCGCTTCTTCTCAGAACTTCGGAAGCACCTGGCTGGCCCCGTCGTGGGTTCGCAGCGCGAGGGTTCGAAGGCGACGCCTCTGGTGGATGCCACCATCCAGTTCCTGAAGGAATTCGTACCGGACCCGCCCTCCCACAACGCGGACTCGAGGTCCAAGGGCAAGGAGCGTGAGGAGGACATCTTCGATGAGCTAGACAGCTTCATCCCGACGTATGTGTACGATGCGATGAAGGAGAAGAAGCGGTTTGCCAACATGATCGTCAGTTTGAACCTTCGCCCGTCATTCTGTGTCTTGCTAACTGATTTGAATGTAGGGTGGGCATCAGGAGGATGCAGAGGAATTCCTTGGGTTTTTCTTGGACACCCTGGAGGAAGAGCTTTTATCCATCTCCCAGTCTTTGTCGCCCAAAGAGCCTCCCAAGGCTCCTGAGGAGCCGCAGCTGCCGGATGGCGAGTGGATGGAAGTGGGCAAGAAAAACAAGTTGGTAACGACCAGAACCGTAAGTCCTTGTCGTTATCCAAATTTCCCCACTAGCTGACCCCGGTCATCACAGGCAAAATCAACGGACTCGCCGGTGACGCGCATATTCGGTGGCAAGTTCCGCTCGACCCTGCGCACGCCGCACCAGCGCGACTCTATTACGATCGAGGACTGGCGCTCGCTACAGCTGGACATCCAGCCCGAGAACGTCAAGTCGCTCCGAGATGCGCTCCAGCACATCTCGCAGCCGCAGCCCGTTCAGATCTCCATCCCAACGCGGCCGGGCGCGATTTTGGACGCGACGCAACAAGTGCTCATCGAGGCGCTGCCCCCTGTGCTGATTCTGCACATGAAGCGCTTCTTGTACGACACGAATGTTCGCGATGTCGTCAAACTCGGCAAGCAGGTGTCGTTCTCGCCAGAGCTGGAGATCAGCCCCGGTACGTACTCCATGCACGAGACCTGGAACATTGAAAAATCTGACTGGGCACTGTCGCTAGATCTGATTGCGCCGCCAAAAAGGACACCGCAACCGGTCAAGTACCAGCTCTTCGGAGGTAAGTCCTACATCTTGCCATGCACCACCCATGTGGGCTGAATGTTCCCTACCAGTTCTGTACCATCACGGGCCCTCTGCGTCCGGCGGGCACTACACCCTCGATGTCCTCCACCCGAATCGTGAGCTGTCTGAGCGACCACGGCCGGCGTGGATCCGCATCGACGACGAGCTCGTCTCGGACGTGCGCCCGGAGGACGTCTTCGGCGGGCTCGACCGCGACGACCGGCACGCATATCTGCTGTTCTACCGTAGGGTGAGCGCGTGGGGGCCCACAAGGACAAATTAGTTAGCTACTTCGTTCTTCGTCGTCGGTATTGCTACAGCTGCTCTTATGTTACTGTGCCAGTACTAGTACTTCTGTTGTGATGCATTCTCGGATTTACCCTAGCTCGCGTTTGAGATCGGAGGGACACACACAACAACTTACGTCTGATGTCGTCGACGTCAGTCAGGATTTGCACTACGTATCCGCATGTCCAGGGAACTCATTATAGATATATCCTTTTCCGCGGAAAAGGGATCGGGGAATACATATCTCACACGGTCCATTGCGAGACAAAACTATAGAGACCGGATCCAGTGCAGGGCTGCGTAGACGATAATTACTCATTATATAGGTTCCAGTTCTGCATCGGATGTGGTCAGTACAGGCAGGGACAAATAAAAGGGGTGAAAGTGGGACGTACGGAGCGCCATTTGAGGCCCCAGTGCTCGTTGATGGGCCCGTCGATGCCCCACGCGACGCCGCGGAACCACCAGAAGGTGGCGACGATGATGGAGGCGATCACGCCGAAGACGATTTGTTTTGTGCGGTCGGAGAGACGGCGGGAGGTGAAGATGAAGTGGTCCGTGAGGTGCGAGAACATGAGCACGGAGAAGTACAGGGTCGGGAGCTGAGAGACAAGCGACGTTAGGCATGTTCAGATTGGAGAGGGCGACGGACTCACGTAGTGGTGGATGTAGGTGACACGGCCCATGATCATGAACGGCGCTGTGCGGACGTCAGCACCAACCACAAACAAAGAGCACAGAAGGCGAAACGTACCATAGTGAAGCAGCCAGCCGACAGCAGCCACCTTGCCCACGTACAGGAAGTGCTCCCATTCCCCTACACATAACATTAGCATCGCGGGTATTAGCGCATCCTCGCGAGGTACTCACTCGGGTCCATGTCGATGAACTTGCGCTGCTGACGCATGAAGTATACCAATACTGCGGCAGCGCCCAGGATCAAGCTGATCGAGCCGCCCCACCAGATAACGGGCGTGCCGACGAGGTAGTACTTCGTCTGCTGGTCGCCCCAACCACACATGCGCAGGCCGACGTGGAGGAACGGCCACTCGGTGGGCTTCGACGCGAGGATGTCCTCCTTGTCCGGGTCGGGGACGAGCGCGTTGTTGGAGGTGGCCATCGCGACGTTGAGGTGCCAGAAGTCACGTAGGAACGGCGACTTGTAAAAGCGTACGTCGCCAGCAGGCACTAGCAGAGACGATCTGTGAGCTCTAGAGTCGTGTATATATGGTGAAGAGACTTACTGCGGTCGTTCCAATGGCTCTCAACGTTCCAGTAGGTGTGCACGTCCTTCGGGTCGTTCTCCTTCTCACAGCTGACCTCGATCTGCTTAAAACCCCACTGCGGCAGGATGGCGTTCGCCGCCCGGAGGTAGCATCCCGACGCATGGTGCTTGAAGCGGAGACGAGTAGTCAGCGAGTGGATGGTCTCGAACTTCTGCTTGTGCCCGCGGTGGATGTCGTCCACGACCTCCACAATCCAGTAGTCCTGATAGTCGCCGACCGTCGCGTTGCCGTAGCACGACACCTCGTTGTTCAACTTTGAAACCGGGGCGGGGATAGGGTGCGAGTGCAGGTTGCGCGTCGTAGAGGCATGCTGCAAGCGGATGACATCACCGTCCTTGAGGTAGCGAAGGGGAGTCTCCGGGGAGTACGGGGCCTGGTCCCAGGGCGGGAGGAGCACCCAGTCGTTGTTCTCGTCCTTGTAGTGGTAGCAGGTGACCTGCTGTTGCTCCGAGCCGACAGGGTACGTCTGGACGTGGGAGTGGAGAAGACCTCCGCCCCAACCCATATTCTTCAGAGTGACCTTTGAACCGATCGCAACATCTTACACGGAAGCGGGTATCAGCGACACTCTGATTCGACGATGATGGAATGAAACGCACCCAGAGGGTTCTCGTGGAAAGTGTTGCCAACAAGGTTCGCCTGGAAGAGCGAGCTCATCTGAGCGTCACCGGGGCCGGAGTGGTTCAGGACGAGGAAGTGCATCTTGAATGATGCCATGTAGATCAAGCAAGGCAGCACGATGAGGCATGCAATGCGGGCTACCCAGTGCCGTACTTGATCCCGCTGCAATCGGACCAGGTCAACAAACACCCTGGGAGGTCGTACGGCGAAGGCTTACCAGAGACATCTTGAGGTCGCCGAACTTCTCCCAGAGGTCCTCGATGGTGTAGGCACCAACCAGAGACGTGACGAAGAAACCGACCCACTTGACGCTAAGAGGGCGTTAGTGAGCCGCAGCCGCAGCGGACGCTTGCTACTGACCTGCAGACGCAGCCAATGGACCATCCTGTCATTGCTAACCACAGCCACCAGTCAAAACTGAAGGATCTGCATGACGTTGTCAGTGTGTTGTCTCGAAGGGGAGCTGATAGACACGCACCGATATTGTTGGTTATGGAACTTGGCCATACAGAAGACTGTAGTGAACGTGAAGAAGAGGAGCATAGAGTCCAAAAGAATGAAACGGGAAATACACAACCACGCGACATCTGGAACGTCCTCAGTCCCTCTGCACGCGCATATATGCAGGATGGGAGTACTCACCGCACAGCACCATGAGCGCAACCAGGTGACACGCCATCTGGCTCATGCCCAGCTCGACCGCGGTGTACCACCCCAACGGCACCATCGCGACACCGAACGTAGCGAGCATGACCCGCATGGCGACATACGGGACAGTGTCAGGGTACGTCGAGCCGCTCGCGAAGTCGAAGGAGCCGTCGTAGCCCGCCAGCAGACCAGCGAGGCCGACGAGCATCTTGCCCAGCGGCGGGTGCACGTCGAAGTAGAACTCGCGCTTGAGGTAGTACGAGCCGAACTTGCCAAAGTGCGCCTCGTCCCACACCACGACGTCCGCCTTGCCGATCTTGTGGAACCGGGTCCAGCACGAGAGCAACGTGTAGGTGATCGGCGGGACGTGCTCCAGGTTCTGGATGAAGAACTCGCGCTGCGGGACGCGCATATGCGCGGTTGGTAAGGCGCATATATGCAGTAACGGAGGGACTTACGATGGTAGTGGGCGGCGGCGGGGGCGGTCGACGAGGACGGCCGCTGCTAATGGGCCCCAGGTTGGAGGCCTTCATTTTGGAATAGACATCCTTGCCCTCGTCGTCGTATGCGTCGTAGTCGAGGTTCTTCTCTGAGACCTGGCCGGCGAAGCCGCCACCGCCGTTGCCACCAGGGCCGCGGGTGACCCGTCTGCGGGCCTTCTCCTCTGACATGTAGTGCAGCGGGAGCTCCTCGTCACGGGCGCGTGTTGCGGAAGGCTGAGACCAGTAGGCGTTGTGTGAAGCAGGGTGGGGGATCTCCTCAAAGTCGGACGACGAGCGGGGGTCGTCGTCGAAGGGTGTTCCGAGGTCGAGAGCAACTTGGGATGGTTTCATCAGCCAAGCTGACTTGTTACAGCTGGAGGCCGACGTAGGCTGACGCGACGGCAGCTTGCAGTGGCAATAGGCGGGGGAGAGATCTGGGCGTCTATTCCTGCCTCTGCATCATAAACTGCACCGCGTCCGTATTGCCACCGCAGCACTTCCGATCCTGACGTGGCCGTCCCAACAGCATCTAGTCCCGCAGCACGCATTCCGGCAAATCCTACAGCATAATAGGACTACTTTTGAGGGAAAATGTACTACACAGATACAACGATGCGAACGAGACGGGCCAGACGAACAGAGCGAGACAAAGAGACGGAGTCCAAGAAACACATGCACTTCAGGTGTGTCGTTGGTAGACAGCTAAACGACCGGGTCAGAAACGGTCAGCATGAGGGCAAACTATTCTTCGTACCTGTCACCATCGCGTGGTCACGCTCGTACGGCTCCAGGGTGACCTGCTCAATTGGCTTGAACTTGCTTTCCCGCAGAACGTCGACCTCCCGAGCGAACACGGCCTCGGGGGGCGCGGTGGAGTCGATACAGCTAGCCTTGATGGAGATGACAATGTGTCCGCCAGACTTCAAGAAGTACTCGGCGTTGTGGGCAACGATACGGGCCTGGTCGGGCTGAGCAACATCGGCGAAGATGACATCCACGGTCGACAGGAGCATCCGGTATTTTTGCGGTGTACGGGCGTCCTCCACGATAGCTAAACCGAGGTAAATTGATTAATATCCAAGCATGCGTTTCGGTGAAAGAAAACATACGGATGACGTTCGTCCGCTTTTTCGCCATGCTGATCAGGTCACGCCCTGACCTGAGCGAGAACTCGACGGCGTACACAACACCCTCCTGAGAAACCATGAGCGGTGTACAGATGCAAGAATAGTCCAGTACTCACAGGGCCAACAATGTCCGCGACGTGACTGACACTAGTGCCGCTAGCAGCACCGAGGTAGAGCACCTTCTTTCCAGGGGCGATGTAGATCTGGTCGAGACCACCGAGGACACCAGCAGCGAGCTTGGAACGGAAGGGATTCCAAACACGGTACTCAGTCTTCGTGCCCTCGACGCCGCCCTCGATAGATATCCGCTTCTCGCCGTAGACAGCCTCTCCGGGGACGAGGTTCTTGGTGACGAGCAGACTCTCCTTGCCCTCCGCGATGAAAACACCAGGGTGCCTGTGGGGCTTGAGGATCACGTTCGAGCCGCCACGCGCACCACCCCTTCCGCCGCCACGGGGAGCTCCCCGGCCACGAGGAGCACCACGACCGCCTCCACCACGCTTGAAGACGCCTCCACCGCCGCGACCGCGGTCACCACCGCCGAAACCGCCTGCGGTGTGTGAGCAAAGGGAGATACTTCGGAGTCTACGTGAATACTCACCGCGTCCACCACGACCAGGAGGGCCGCCACGGCCACCTCTAGGAGCAAATCCGCCCCTTCCGCCACCACGACCACCTCTATCTCCTCCACGACCACCACCAAATCCGCCGCGTCCGCCTGGTGCACCTATTGACACGGAAAAACAAAGGTCAGAGAAGACAATAACGTAAAAACCCATTCGAGCTCACCGAAAGCCATAGTACTGTCTTGTGCTGGTGAGGGGACGGTGATGGGACTGCGAGCAGAGACGTGCAAGTTCGAGCACGAACCTTTGCACAGAAAATTTGAGAAGCGCCCGTATCGCCCGAAATGGGCAACGAGAGGTGGGCACGTGGCTACGAAGCTCGATCGGGCTGCCAAATCTGGCCACGGCGGGCCGGAGCCGGGTGTCCGGATGATTTTTTGGCCAGGCACTTCGGGGAGTGCCTTTACGTGCTCTGTACGATCGTTTCCTGCGTCCGCCCGTACGTCGCTGCAGATGCCAGTGCGTCTTCCTAATGCTAGTTGTCATGCGACGTATGCCAGGGTCGAGGCCTTCAACGTGGCACAAATACGTCTTGCGCATCTTTCTATCGAAAATCGTTGGGAGCCTGAGTAAACCAGGACTTCCCCAGGGAGGACCTCCTCAGTCGTATGTATCTAGCTTGTGCATCGTGTTGCCAGCTTGTGTTGCAGCAAGCTGTGCTGATAGAGCCTCGTTCCAAGTGACTTGTTGATCGGCTGGAAGACGCGGTCCCAAAAAGCGAAAACAACCGCGCTCTTCAAATAATTTGCTCACACGGCCATGTGTTCTCACAAGCCGTGCGGGGCGGAACGAAGCAAGCCTTCCGTCGCCGGCTATATAACGCTGGTGTCTGAATCAGCAGTGACTCCTTGTCAGACTCACCGTCCGCCCCCCGCCAGCAGCCCGATCTCTGCGCCTGCGTGCAGATTCGAGTCACTTCGGTGCGAGTCCTGCTAGGTCCCAGCCATCTGTCAGGGATCTCTCCCACCTGCCCGCAGTCCAGACTCCAAGACAACTCACGGTTCACGAACATGGCTACAGCCCCACAAAGGACGGTCAACCGCTCAGCGTCTTCTTCGACAATCAACGCAGCGGTATCGCGGGTCCCGTCTAGGATCGACGAGAAAACGTCGATCGAACAGGAGAAACAAAATGTACAGTCAGAGGTCGACAACGTTGACTCTGAGCTACAATATGGCGAGGCTCCTGATGGTGGGCTCCGTGCATGGCTCGCGATTACAGGCGTGCGTCCCACTTGCTTTCCCCGGCATACATGCTACCGTATCCTGACCCCTTGCACAGTGTGCAGCCGGCACGTGCGCTACGTTTGGTCTAGTCAATGCTTGGGGAGTAAGTAGCTTTACGGTGGTCGGATGTCGTTATTCTAACAATCCCAAAGGTCTTTCAAGAGTACTACCAGAGGCAGGTCTTGTTTGGCACTTCGCCCTCTACGATGTGAGTTCCTAGAGTCTCACCGTGTTTGGGACAGCGCTGACTCTAGGGCGATCCAGCGCGTGGATAGGATCAGTTCAGGCAAGTTTGCGACAAGGATAAGGGTCATGCGAGTACTGAACGAGTAACTAGTATGCTCTCATTTTCCTCCCGGGTCTGTTCATCGGGCGCGTCTTCGACATGGGATACACAAAAACGCCTCTGGGATTGGCGAGCGCCGTCATCATCGCCGTAACCTTCCTCACTGCAGAGTGCACGAAGTACTGGCAGTTTCTGCTGTGTCAGGGCATAGCTATGGGAGTGCGTCTTTGGATGCACCAGCCGCCAACCGTCGCACTGACGAGATCATCGTAGCTGTCTTGCGGTGTCGTGTTCGGTACAGTCATGGGCTGCCCCGCGCATTGGTTCAAGAAAAGGCTAGGACTCGCTCTCGGCATCATGGGGCTCGGATCCACCATTGGCGGAACTGTCTTCCCAATTGCCGTGCGTAACCTTGTCGATCGAGTGGGGTAAGTTAGAACCGTCTCCGCTTTTTATTCGTGTATATTCAAGACTTGTAGATTCAAATGGACGATGCGCATCATTGGCTTCATCGAGATTGCGCTGCTTGCGTATCAATTCGCTGTACGTTCACTCTGCCGCTGCGCTCGCGCTGGCGTCTCTTATTAAGGGCTGATATCCTTACGCAGACCGTAGAGCGGCGCCTCCCGCCCAAGAAGCACACCGGCCCCTTCGTCGACTTCTCTGCGTTCAAGTCGCTGGCATTCTCCCTATACTGTGTCTCGAGTTTCTTGGCCTTCCTAGGCATCTACACGGTTTGTCTGGTTCTTTTTGCATTTACGATTGCAACGCTGACGGCGGGATTCTAGGTCCTCACGTACATCGACGTCAGCGCAGTGTCAAAAGGCATTGACCCGAACTTCTCGTTCTACCTGCTGGCCATCGCAAACGCCTGCTCGGCGGTCGGTCGAATTCTGGGCGGACTATTGGCGGATCGTATAGGTACGCTCCCGTTGTTTACCCGCCGTATTTCTCTTACTAATAATATACTGCAGGGCCTCTCACGGTGATGACGCCCGCGACGTTCATCGCCGGCATCCTGACCTACGCATGGCCGTTCGCGAACAGCACTGGGGCGCTCGTCGTCATCGCCATCATCTACGGGTGCGTCCTCCTGACTCGCGTCGCGAGGTCACGGTGCTCATCTAATCATGTTCATATTTGAACAGTGGCGCGAGCGGTGTGTATGTGTCTTTGCTCGTGGCGCCCGTCGTGCGCATGGGTGGAACACAAGACGTTGGCGTGCGCGTGGGCATGGCCATGACGGTCATTGCGATCGGCGCCGTCGCTGGCCCCCCGATCTCCGGCGCCATCAACGCTGCAACAGGCGCGTACGTGTTCACTGGGGTCTGCGCAGGTATGTGAGTTGGCTGTATGCTCTCGAGCGGGACTGACAGAGGGCTCGGCTGGTAGGTACGACGGTCATGGTGGCGTGCTGCTTCCTTATCGCCACCCGTGTTGCCATCCTCGGCGGCTTGCGGGGGAAGTGCTAACCGTCTATATTGTATCTTCGCTCTTCGGGTTTTGTTCGTCGGTGTTCGCTTCTCACAAGGTTTACGACACCCAATGCTCTATGTGTGGCTCTATAGACGTGCAGCAGCAATTGGCCAATGATTTTCAGGGGAATACAATGACATACATATATCAGAGGACGCTGTAGTCCATCGACAAAGGATCATGCATGCCCAGCCTATATACGCAGTGGGTAGCCTTCGACGATCATCCCGTCGCAGTCGAACTTTTTATGATGTCGGTCTGTGCTCAGAACGGGCAAGAAGAACTTCTCCACTTGATTGTGCTCCTCCCAGGCCGCCTCTGCCGCATCGAGTGTAGTCAGACGGACTGTCGCAACCCGCTGGACTTCCACAAACGCTCACTTTCGTTGCGCAGATGCTCCCAATCCCCCTCGGTCAGAGTCGCGCATCACTCGCCGTATTCAAACTGGAAGGCGATCTTCGTCAGCGAGGACAGCCTGGACGCCCACTCTTGCAGTTCCTTCTTGTGTTGCTTGAAATGTGGGGGCAGGCGTATCATGACAGCTATGATATTCTTCCCCGTCCTCTCTTTCGTTTCCGCGCATAGCCGAAACGCCGCCTTGACTGGCCCAATAAGATCATGCAGACAGAACGTGACGCCCTCGAGCCCCAGGCCGCGCCACCGGCAGTGAGGCCGCGCAGCTCATCGAAATGCGTGCGAAACCCGGGCCAGCCGATCCAGGTCCCGTTCTTCAGATGCGGGCTGATGTGCAGCTCGAGCGCGATGACCTCGGGCATGTCGTTCGTGGCCTCTGAGAACTCGAGAAGGACGGTCGAGAGCATACCATCTTCGATTCCATCGTTATACAGTATCTCCACCTTCGCAGACCACGCCTTTTCCCCAGCCCCGACGTCGACTTGGGCCTCCAGGCGCTTGCCGTACGCGCGGAAGCGGACGGTCTGCGTCGACGCCCACTTGAGCTTGAAGGTGGCGTCCGGCGCGGCGGGCGCAGGCCAAATGGCCTTGAACATTTCGATGCGCAAGTCCGCATTCTTCCACCGATAGTCGTACAGATACCGAACATTCGGCGTGAACGTCACGTTGAGCTCCGTGGTCGGCGCGAGCACGAGATGGGGTAATATCCGCACCGGCGTGTAGTGTGCTTCCTCGATGTGGGCCAGGCGTAGCGTTTCAGGGAGGCGCGCGGAGGCGATATGCTGCGGCTCTGCGACCTCGAAGGGTGAGAAGGTGTTCACAAGGACGAGATGCTGGATGGCGGTGCAGGCGGACAGTGTTTGGAAGAGGCCGAAATCTGACACGGCGGTCGTCCAGAGACGAGAGCTTCGACCACATAGACGTTGGCGCGTCCACAGCAATGCCGTATAACTGCAAGCGCGTCATGGCGGGAAGTTGAGAGACTTGTATGGATACACGGCGCCCAGGGTGTCCGTCCGCATAGTTAGAGCTTGTGTGATCCGTAAAGAGGCAGAGGTTGGTGAGCGTGGCGCCGAAGGCTGTCAAGCAAGCTTCCGCCGCCGGAATCTGCTTTGGAGAGAAAACCAGCTTCAAGGCTTTGATGCGTCCGGCATGCGGAATGTGCACGTCTAGAACTTGTCCCTCCGGCATCACATCCGCGGTATAAGCGCGGTGTCCCACGAAAAGGTGGTAGTCGTACGTGGAGCCCACTACTACGTCGAGACGCACATCGGGGGATCGACGAAGTATTGTGCGGATCAACCCTAGATGGGAGTCGTGCGTAATGAGGATGCGGGACCATAGGAGGGGGTGATCCAGAGCAACTTGCCGCCAGAACCGGAATACGAAGGTTGGCCGAATCCATTCATAGCAGCTGGAGCCGGAGCCTGATAAGGTTCGTATGACTATGAACACTTCTATAAGGAGCTCGGCCGGAAGCCTGGAGAACGGGCCCGAGGTTGACATCCCGGTCACTAGGAATCCGTCACTAGCCACAACCAACGTGAGCGAATGATGTGCATAAGTACTACTTAAAACGCAAAGCTAGAAAGCCTCACCTGGGATATTTTTGAGCGTCGTATCGTACACTTGTAAGGAGTGAGTGGGTCGCTAGGGACACGTAGGTAGAGAGGCACTCCGGATCGTGAAGTCGAAGCCTGAACTGGCGACCTTGAACGAAGGGATATGTATCCGGAAGAGCGCTCTGTTACTAGTTTAGCTCTTACCGGCGGTAGGCGGCAGCCATGAAGAAACAACACGCGGCAACAGACGCAAACAGTTTGGCGAGCGCCAAGAACCAAGTTCTCGGCGGAATCTTGCCGCCATGCTAATATTAATATCAACTGGTGTCATAGCAGCTGCCAGCTACCCATATTCAGACGCAGAAATTTCGAAAACGAGATCGATATAGCCAATCAAATACTTAGTAAGTAGGAATTGTTACATCTTGGAACAAAGTCGCATCACAGTAATTAGGCCAGTCTCATTGACGCATTCATCTCTCCGAGTCTCTCTCTTCGTCTTCGGTGACTCAAAACCAATTGCATGGGGGAGTTGAACACCATAATTCGTGGGCCTCATGCCGCAAATCCTGCTCACTCTTGTCTGTCGGTCATTGCCAGTCTTTGTGTCAATGAAGAGAAAGCGCTCTGAGGGATCACGATTGCTTACCCTTAGGTTGCTTGCGGTGGCAAATCTGGCAGTCGAGATAGTACACCTCCACAGATGTCCGGGCCATCTCCGCATGCAGCTGTGCGATCTTGGCACTAGTCTCCACACAGTTCCACAGGCGTTGGGGGAGACGGAACCGGAGGAGAGAGGGGGCGACCAGCTTCCCCTTGCCACACGATCTCCACTCCGCGATCTGTCTGAACACGTCCAGGATCGAGTCTGCCATCTCCGGGACGCAAAGGGTCATCTCCTCGAGGGTTGGAATCCCGCCGCACTGAGAAAGGAGAACCAAAAGCTCCTCGATAGCACGCGTCCCGCCGAACGTGCATTTACGCAGTTTCAGGAAACCGCCTGCGGGACCGGGCCAGGCGTCGAACGTATCGCGCTGCGCGGGAAAGTGGCACTCGTACTCCTCGACGATCTCTCGGGCGAGCACCGTGCCCAGTGCGTCGGTCATTTGAAAGAGGTCGTGCGTGAACTCGTCGCCGTTAGGGAGGTCCCGAGGGTCTGTTGTGGCCCGCCAGACCGTGCTTTCCGTGTCGCTGGCCCATCGGGTGCAATCGAATTCTTCTCCAGCACGGGGACCCGGGAGGACCTTGGCGCGGAGCAGGACGGCAAGCGCTTCGTTCCTGTCGTCGGCGCGGAAGGGAATGGGGGCCGTGCTGTTAGCGAAGTCCACGGGAGGAACTCGCCAAACGACGTGCGATGAGTCGTGTAAGTCCAACGAGGTCGTTGCAGGAAGACGGGCGATATTAAGGAAGCTCTCGATGGACCACCCGTTGCAAGTGTCTTCCCGCATCTTCAAGCTTCGTAGCTTCTGAAACTCAATCGGTGCGATCTCAAGATCCTGCTGGAAGCAGTCAAAACGCTTCAATGTCAAGTGCTCGAGGGTAGATGATGTGGTTCCGAGCACGTCGTGGATCCATTCTTCAATCCGAGCAACTCCGAGGCCGAGTCTTAGCCCATAGAATCCGTGTAGTTCGAGACTGACCAAGTTTCGCAGGATAGGCTCGGGGGCGTCAACGACAAGGTGGGCAATGGAGAGATGACGAAGCGCGGGCACATCGGAAAGGGATAGGGAGAGCTGGGAGACAACGTAGAAGCCTTCGTTGATGTTGTCTCCGGCTACTTCTTCGTAATCGGCCCGGAGTACCAATGTATTGAGCCTGGGCTTGACCCCACTCAATGCCATTTGAATTGCGAGAGTTTGGTCGTAGTGGAACGTGACGGCGAGAGAGCGGAGACGGCGGGCGTGCGCCAGGATGAGTCCCATGATCATGAGGCCGTTGTTCTTGTGGTCCCTGACGTTGCGGCCCGTGACGTCCACCTCGACATTCAGGTCGGATTCACCCGAGCGACAAAGTAGCACAGACACGAGGGAGAGGTTGAGCGGACAAATGAGATGGAGTTGGGCCCAAAAGGTGCGAGTTTCGAGAGCGACATGTTGCCAGTGACGACAGACCCACGCCAGGCGGATCCACTCGAGAGACGGTGCTGCATCGCGGAATGTGAGGAATATCGTAGCGAGGATTTCGAAGGGGAGATCATGGATGGTCGTTGAAGGTCCTCGTTGCTGAGGGGCTTTCCGCTGACGCGCGCGAATCATGGAGTGCGTGCGCGGATTCATCGAGGGAGATTGTAAGTGGTTTCGAGGGTAGACAGGTAGTTGCAGGGAATGGACGGGGGACTGGAGAGGAAAGGGGGATGTGAGCGGGTATTTTATAACCTTTCGTCAAGCGCCTGCCACTCCGGGTTGACTCTTGCCACTCAGCCTCCTGGTGTCCCCCTGCAAGTCCTAGCCTGCTGCCACTGTTGCCGCAGCAGAGGAGCATCGGTTACTCCGCCCACGAGGCCGCCATGGTGTGCACCGCGGAGTTGCTATGTTGTCTGTCGTTTTGGGTGGCGTTGTGTACGCTGCCCTGTGCGTGCCGCCGTTGTGCGCCACCTCAGCGTACATCGTGCCGCCTTACCCTAACTGGAGCGTGAGAGTTGTTATCCGTGATCGATCGTCCTGCTGCAGGTCCTTGTATATGGCTACAAGGGCGCCAACATCAGCATGGCGACAATGTATGCCGCTTGGTACGAGGTGGCACTGACCGGCCGGCGTGCCACCAGGCGAGGGTGATCCTAGAGCAGCAAGATGTCTCGTCCGTGGGTCACTACGCCCCGATGCCTTGGCATCTTAGCAGGTAGCACCCTCGGAGGCCTTGTGACGAATTGGGGCTGCCGACGCTGTTCGACCTACAGTGCCGCACTCAGTCTCTGTAGTGAGCTTTGTACTGCAAGGCATCGGAGGGGGGTTTCACCGAGATACGGTATTGCAAATACGCGGGCAAACGGCCCTCTCTCAGTAGAAATTGCCCTAAAAACCATCCCAGGCGGCGCTGATTGATAAGTGAGTAATAGCACTCAGCTTCGCTCACGCAAATGACTAACCGCCCTCCACAACATAGTAGCGTTTCCCCTATCGGAAGTGTCGCAAGTTGCAACCGGTTGAACCACGCTCGCAGGATTGCATCCGTTCTTGACGAGCAGCTTGCGTTTAGTACTGATGCGAAGATTTCTGTTTATCTAGTGACAACTTGCCGGTACTTCATCGCACTTTCCTGGCCGCAAAGATACGACCTGGATGTGCCTTGACGTGGTTGCGATATTCAGCAGTCACAACGCACACGGGAAGGAGGCTTTGGAGTGAGCAGGAGCCTATGCTGCTGTAGGCTGCTGTACCTAGGCCTCTTGAAAGGCGCATTGCCTCCCATAATGCCAGTGTATTCGTCAGGACGCAAAAATGCGCCTATGTGAAGCATAGTCAAGCTCTTGCATGATTGTGAAGCGATAGCGCTGTAGTGTCTCTGTGCAGCGGAACTGGAGTCGGGGAGGCCGGTAGCGATCCAACTCGGGACGGGTCGAAGGCGTTGGACAACACGTGCAAACAGAGCAGGACGCGTGTGCGGAGGAGGTACGCGCGTCGGAGTCCTTCAGCCACCTCCTCCGTCTTCCGCCTCTGCACCTTCCACTTTTCTCGATCCTGCCATGGTCGCAACAACAACAGAACAGGTACGCATGTACATCTTGGAACCAGGCTTTTTCTGACCTCTCTCAGCTCTCAGCGCTTTCAACTACCACCGTCGGTATGCCCGTACACCACGCGTAATTAACAACCGTGATTCTCATCCAATGTCGCGCCTGCAGTGGTCCACCCTCTTGTCCTACTCTCCGTAGCGGATCACCATGCGCGTTCGGTACCGCGGGGCTCGAGCAAGCGCGTCGTCGGCATCCTCCTAGGCCAAGACAATGGCACAGGCATCAATGTAGCGAACTCCTTCGGTATTCCCTTCGAGGAGGATGAGAAGGACAGCAAGACGTGGTTCCTGGACCATAACTACATTGACGGCATGTGGGAGATGTTCAAGAAGGTCAACGGTCCGTAAGTTCCCCTCTTCTTCGCGCGTATGAGTGTGCTCACGGCGAACTGTGGGGATTACAGCGCGGGAGAGGATGATTGGGTGGTACCACACGGGGCCGAAGCTACGCGCGTCGGACCAGGAGATTAACGACCTCCTGAAGAGATACATTGCGCGCCCGGTCATGGTCATAGTCGATGTACGACCACAAACAGTCGGCATCCCAACAGACGCGTACTTCGCAGTGGAGGAGATCAAGGATGTGCGTATGCTCACGCTAGTTTTACGAAGCTGTTGCTGATACGATATACCGCGCGCAGGACGGCACGGAGACCCGGAAGACGTTCCTGCACGTCCCCTCAGCAATCGAGGCAGAAGAGGCGGAAGAGATCGGTGTCGAGCATCTCCTGCGCGACATCAAAGACTCTACCACCACCACCCTCGCCACGCGCGTCGCGGAGCAGCTCGCCTCGCTACGAGGGCTCCAGTCGCGTCTCGGCGACATCCAGTCCTACCTCGTCGAGGTCGCATCAGGCAAGATGCCGCTCAACCACCAAATATCGTACCACCTCCAAGACGCCCTTAACCTCCTTCCCGACCTCAACGACCAGGAGCTGACGCAGAGCTTCGCCACCACGACGAACGACGAGATGCTCGTCGTCTACCTTAGCAGCATGCTGCGGGCGGTCATTGCATTGCACGCCCTAGTAGACAACAAGGCGTCCATCGGTCGGGCTGAGCTGGAGGAGAGCAAAAGCGAGAAGGAGAAGAGCAAGAGTGCCAAGGTCGAGGAGAAGGGCGACAAGGACTCGAGTAAGACTACCAGCGAGGAGAAGGGATTGTAGATACTACGGACTATTATGCATAATGGCCTGCTTTGCATTTCCTTCCTGTCTTCGAGTGTGCAAAGAAGTGAGAAGCACCATATGACGCATTCACTCGTCAATCCACGTGGGCAGAAAGAACGCCTTCGGCTGAGACAAGAACGCAGGTCCTCGCACGAGCGGATAGAATGCGACTGCACTTCAAGTTGGTTGAGGAAGCAGGAAATAACAGGGAGATTACTATTGTTGTAACTATCAGCGTTCGACACCGCGGTCGACGCAATGCGCACAGTCCTCTCCGTCCTACGAGCGGCCGGACGACGGCATCCGGGCTCGCTCCCTCTACTGAACCTCGAGCGACAGGCGACGCGTTTACTTCTGCGTGACGAAGCCGGGGCCGGAGTAGCCTTCCGACGTAATACCTGGCGAACGACGGGGAAGAGGCCGGGTCGGATACCGCTCCACGATAGGATGAGCGGGCGGACATACCAGAGATAGGGTTGATTTTCATCTCAATAGCACGCTCGTTCGTGGCCTCCTCCCACTCCTTGGTGATAGTCCGCGGCGGCGGAGGGGCTGCAGCAGCTCCGTTAGCTCACTCTACCCGCTACGATGCACAGTGTACTCCTCCACGTACCAGCTGCCCGGATGGCGTAGAACACCGCACCGGCAGCGACGACGAGGCCAGTGACCCCCAGGACGATCTTGGTGCTAGCCCCGGGTGCATCAACCGGCGCTCGGGGGCCATGGGGCCCAAATGCGACGTAGTACGCTGCGTGCGCCGCGCGTAGGCTCGTCAGCGAAAATGGCTCGCGGACGCGACGGGCGGGCACGGGCGACACGTACCGGCCTTCTTTTCGTCGACGGTGAGCGTCTTCCAGTCGCGCTTCTGGAGCTCCTCGAGCTGCTGGTGGACGACGGCCTGCTCGTCGGCGGAGAGGCGCTCCCACATCGCCTCGACGTTGGATAGCGGGACGACCGACTCTGCGGACGCGGCCGCGGCGGGGGCGGCGGTCTGCGAGGAGCTCGCGGCGGCCGCGAACGCGCGGGACGCGGGGCGGAGGGGGAGACGGGGACGCGCCAGGCGGAGGGCTTGCATGTGGACGACGGGGAGTGGGGGTGGAGAGGAGGAGAGAGTGAGCAAAGTGCGTGGACGGAGGCGACAGGGGATAGGCGCCCGTTTGACGACACGAAAAGGCAACGCCCAATTGGCCGGCGCTGGGCGGCACGGAATCCCCCGCTCCGACATCCCAGCCCAGAGCGACCTCGAGTCGACGGCCGGCCACTCCTCCTCGCAGTCGAGCCGCGCTAGCCCATCACCGCAATTCCAAATCATGTCACTCGCACAACCCATGCCCGGCTGATTGAATTGCTCGACGAGGAGCTGAGATACGCTATATTCACTCATGAAGCAGGGGATCGTACACGGGTACACGCCGCTCTCAGACAACATGATGCAAAACAAGACGAACACGACGTAGAGACCGCAGACACTCAGACAGCAAGAGGATACATCATGTACAACCTGTCCACCCCCTAAGCGCCCTCGGCGGCAGCGGTGGTCTGCCCGTTGTTGGGGCAGTCACGCGAGATATGGCTGCAGAATTCCGACATGAGCAGGTGAGCATACAGTCGAGATAAAGCACGTACCCCTCAGAGCCGCAGCTGTAGCACGCGCGGCGCTGGGGCTGGGGGCAGTCCTTCGAGATGTGGCCCTGTAGATTATCGGTCAGACACGCAGAATCCGAGCACACCGCGATGTTACTTACGAAGCCAGAGCAGTTGTAGCACTTGGATCCCTGAACGCAGTCGCGGGACAAGTGGCCTACGCCACCGCAAGTGTAGCTTACCAACAGTCAGCTCCAGCGCATATCAGACAAAACATTGTCCTCTCACCAAGTCCTTTGCTGGCCACCGCCGAAGCTGCCGTAGCTTCCGCCGCCGCCGAAGCCCCCAGCGGCTCCGCCGGGAGCCTCAGGACATGCGCGCGCAATGTGGCCGGCCTTGCCACACCTGTAGCACTCCGTGCCGGAGTTGCTGCTGCCGCCGAAGGCAGCGAAGTTGCCGCCACCGGTGGTGCCGGTCGCCGCAGCGTTCTCCGGGCAGTCCCTGGACTGTAGGCAGAGTGAGCGAGGGCACGCGAAGTGCTACTAGGATTGTGACTTACAATGTGGCCCTCCTGGCCACACTTGTAGCAGGTTTTCGCCTTGGTCTCGGCGGTGCAGTCTCGCGAGACGTGTCCCTCTTGTCCGCAGTTGTAGCTGCGTGAGTATGAGCATAAGTAATGGTGAAAGAAGGCGGCGGAATCCCGTACCAGGTGGGGGTGCCGGCCTTGGGGCAGTTTGCTGCCTGATGACCGACTACAGGAGCGCGTTAGCAGAGTGAAGGAGATCGGGGCATCCGGTCGCGCATCGCGCATAGTCATGCATCAGGGACGATCGAAAGATAGTGCACTTACAGCCACCACAGTTGAAGCATCCACGGGCAGCCATTTTGAGAGAAGTTTTCTTGGGGGCTGCAGCAGACAAAGAGACAAGAGTGGCGTTCGTGAGCGACAGCAGACGCGAGAAAGACGGTCAGCGCCGCGGGATATAGACCTACAGAAGGGAGACGGGCGAGACGACGGCGAGGACAAGGAGGCGATAAAGATTCGGAGGGGGAGATGAAGAGACAGGCAGGCGAGCCCGAGGCGAGGAGAAATCGGTCCTTGGCCTACGTAAGCAGATCCCGCCCATATTTGTACATACCGCGCCCCGCCCACGTGCGGCGGCGGCGTTTCTGCGCCCTCGGGCCCTGCGCGCCTATCTGCAATGCCGCGCGCGGGCAGGCTCGCGAAGCCCTCTCGAGCGCGGCGTGCTCGACATTGTACCGTTGCGGCGGCGTCGCGGGCCCTGGCAGAAGTGCGGCCTGTTCGCGGCGTGGGTGCTGCGATCACCCGGAGCTAAAAGCCGTCATGTCGTAAGGCAATGTCGAATTGAATAGGCCACAGCAGCACGTTGGCAATCTTCGAGAGGATATGATAGAGGATATCTAGCTTCGCGCCCGCGAGGCCTACTTGAGGACTCAGCACGTCAAACACACGAGGCGGAAGGATAGAAATCTGACCGAATTGGACTATCCATTGCTCAGACGGAGCGCAACGAGTGGGGACCGTGAGGCCTATCGAACTCGTTGTCCTCTCTTTTATCGCTCCGGAACGGAGTACCGCATGGGTGTCCTTGCCCATGGCGGTCCCCCTTCCTACACTCTCCCCAGTCGTGCAAATCCAGTTTAATGCACACATCGCGTAGATGTGTGCAACCATGAGATATAGGCTGCAGCAATCAAATGTCACTGCACCATGTAGTAAGAGGAACGGACTCGCAGAGGGGCGAGCCTGTGGAAAGTTACCTGAGAAGCGGCAAAATTATCTCATAACTTGACTATATAGACTTGATGTCTTCTATGCATTGCTTGACAGCAAGGATACTAAGATGGAGGGACACGGGAGCCCTTGAGCCTAGCTAGATGTGAAGGTTGGAGAATGGTAGCCGGCATAATTAACAGAGTGGACGGCAACTAATCCATTTCTAGGTTTGCTACCCCAATTACATGACACCTATACAGCTGCGGACTTCTTCGGCGCGCCTTCGTCCGCGGGCGGGACGAGGAAGGTCTATGACGAGAGTAGTCAAAGTAGGGTGCCAGAGATCGAAGGTGGGGGGTGCGATGCAAGACGTGCAACGAAGAAAGAAGTTGTGGATAGCGTCGTGTTAGACGGCGGAGACGGAGCAGCGACGGAGACAGAGACAGAGATAGGGACAGAGACCGTCAACAAAATAATCGGGGTGGCCGGACGATGATGCTCACCTGAGGGCCGCCGTGGCCGTTCTCCCAGCGTTGGTACCGAAGGAGGGTGAGGCCGCGCTTCTCGGCCGCTACACGCTCCTCCTCCTTGAGGGAGGAGCGGAGGGCGCGCGCGGCGATCTGGGTGTACTTGTTGTACCTGCAAAGTGGAACACAGCGAAGGGCAGTCGCGTCAGTGACCATACGGAACGGCGCATACCGACAAGATTCGCCAGACAATGCCTAGCATGATACATGTCAAGTGTGAAAATATGATGGGACGTACGTGAAAACGTTGCGCCAGGTAGCACTGCTCATGGTGGCGAATGACTTTTGGAGTGAGCTGGATGGTTGCTGTCGTCTGCGTCGGTGCAGACGCAGAGAACGAGTCCCGGATAGCCCCGAGTGGCCACGTGGGAGAAGTGGCGCCGACGCAGCTCACGGACCGCGCGCGACCGTGCCTCACCTCACGACGACCACTACCACAACGACACCAACGACCTCGCCAGTACTGCTTAACGCCATCTGACACGCCCTGTGCATACTCAACTGTCTCTCTGGCTTCTTGAACATCTTGGAGCGCGTCACCGGCCTCGAACCACTTGCCATACAGCGCCACACGCTTTGCTTCACTCTCGGACGCTGTTACACGGATACCAATCACCTCCAAATCTTCTTGGCTCTGACTAGATTGTATCACAACTATGGCTGGTGTGCAGTGGCACTATGTTCTCAAATTCATTATCACGGGTGACGCTGCGGTGGGGAAGTCGTCCCTGCTCGTTCGGCTCACGGACCAACGGTTCCTTGCCAACCCCGACCCAACAGTGAGTGTCCGCTCTGTACCCGTTCGATGACTTGTCGACTCAGTATCTGACAATGTGTTAGCTGGGTGTCGAGTTTGGTTCGAAGCTCATCACAATACCGGAGGAGAATAAGATTGTGAAGTTGCAATGTATGTTGGCGTCTACTGGTGGGCAACTATCGTGAGTGTATGCTGACAACTATAGGTTAGGTTGGGACACCGCCGGCACAGAGTCGTTCCGGTCCATAACACGGTCGTACTACCGAGGCGCTGCAGGTTGTTTGCTGGTGTACGACGTTACCAGTCGCCAAAGTACGTCATTGCACGCTTTTACCATCCTTACGCCATACGTCATTTACTCATGACTGCGGCCGTGGTCAGGTTTCGTGAACGCGCGGTCATGGCTTGCGGACGTTAGGGAGCACGCGGACCCGCACCTAACATGTATACTTGTTGGCAACAAGCTTGACCTCTGTTCCGACGAGTCATCCGACGGCGCCGCGGCTGGAGGCAAGCGCAAGCGCGAAGTTTCCATAGAAGAGGCCGAACTCTGGGCGAAGGAAGAGAACCTGCTCTTCGTCGAGGCAAGCGCCAAGTCCGGGGAGAACGTTGAGGCAGCGTTTGAGCGTGCGACGCGCGACATCCTGAGCAAGGTTCACCGTGGTGTGTTTGACGACGACAGGGTGAGTGCTCGTTCATGTACGCTTTGGCACGCGCGACGATCGCCGCGCCGAGATGTCGGGCGGTCCGTTCGGGGAGCAGACGTGATGCTGATGTTCTGTTTGTCTTTGACTACCCCCGCGATGCATCTCTGTATGATCTGCGTTAGTCGCCGGGTGTCAAACTGTCGAAGCCGTCAGGGAGTGGAGTGGCGCTGGAGGACGCGCAGGCGCGAACGGGCTGCTGCTCGTGAGGGTGTAGGGCTTGGGGGCCCCGGTTGGTGCATTGGTGGATGTCTTCTCGGTTTCATTATTCATCGCTATACGGAAGACACGCGGACGATACTGCATGTATGTATTCTAACCTACTGTACTGATATATGTCAGGTCACTACAAACACTCAACCAACGTGCGCCTGAAGTTTTCACTGACTGTCCCGGTTGCAAAGCCAGACGTGCATGTAATAGCGGGCCCTGTGTACTCAGCTTGGTGAGTCCAGCCCTTGCCAAGCTCAATCGCGCACGTCCTACTTCGCTGTCCGAAGCTCTGCCTTCGGGGACCCAAGTTTGACAGCTGCCGCATGCCACGCCCATGCTGGCCACCGCGCCTGTACGGCTACTCAGTCGATGCGTATATAGTGGTCAGTACCGCCCATCATGCATCAAACTTCGACGCCTGCTCCAAGCCCTGACGCCGTCGTCCTCGCTACAGCCTACAGGGCACGCGGACAAGTGGAGCTCTACGTATCCCAATTACGCACACATCGTACCGGACGCGCATCGTCATTCCCTCCTTCCAACCACGGCCGACGGGCCCGCACCCGCCCCACACCCGCCAATTTGAGTGCTGCATGGTCCGGGGCCTAGGTGCCCGCGGGCTGTGCACCTCACTCCGCAGAGTCCGCACATGGTACTGTTTGCACGCTCCAGCCTGCGCATGTGTGATTGAGTTTGTGCGGGGCCCAACTCAATCATGCATCGAGCGATGCATCTGTCGATATCGCATCTCTATCCGGCTTCTCCAAGTTCGCCATCGACAGGACACGCCGGGCCCGGTACGGTACGGTACGTGCACACCCAGCTACACAGACAGCAGCATTGATCAACCCCATATGCAGATGCACCGCGCGCGACCGAGGCCGACGCAGATGTCGCTGCCCCGAGGGGCCCGTGCTCGTGCCTCGGAGCGCGGACGCTGTGTCATGCACGCCGCGCCAGTCCGAGTGCCCATATTCGCGACGGACACACATGTGTCCGCGTGCCGCGGCTGCGCCGGGGGCTCCCAATCAATCCAAATTGACTTCTGCGATCTTCAAGGGTCCTGCGCCGACCCGACGACACGCTAGCGCGCCCGACAGACACTCGCTGACATTGCGACGCGCGCGACGTCGCGCACATCCTGCCTTCCGAATTCCCGACCGCCACATTCGCCGTCTGAGTGCGTGCGTTACCGTAGCACAGTAACGCGCGTTCGGCCGCCGGAAGTCAGACGCGAACCTGGACCTCACTCAATCTTTCCGCGGCTGAAACAGCGTCCTGCGTGCCCGGAGTCGACGTCGGAGTCGGATTCGCGGTCAGGCCGGCTTGGTGACACTGAGCTCACTGACAGTGACACCACTGCAGCCACCACCGTTGGAACTTGAAACCGGCATGGCGTTGGTGGCCGGCGTGCTTGGTCATGGCGCTAGGGGCGCAGCCGGGGCCGGAACGACGAGACTGTGCTAGGCTTGCGGCGGTGGCTTCGACGAGCATACCCGCACGCGTGTCGGCGAACGGGCGTAGTGGTAACTGGAATACTATGAGGGTGACTAGCACTGCGGTCTGCCTGACTCGGTCTGATCAGGTTCTCATCTTCGCGCCAGTTCCGAGAGCTCGAGGCCGGCGCGAGGTCGTACCAGGGTTTGGTATCGTGCGCCCCGAAGCTGCTCATGTGAACCGCGCGTCGATCAGGTTCTAACTTATCCAGGATCTAAATACACGCTCTCTAGCCTCGAGGGCCACCATCGATGAACTCCTTTCGAAATATCATTCCGGTTGATGATGGTGACGATGTCGACATCGTAGTGGGCTGTATATGTACAACAGATTGAGCCGAGGCGAGCCGTAAAATAACTGCGTGCAAGTAACGGGCTTTATACAATTGGTGTACCCTAGGGCGCATACTTAGCCAGGGCGGCCGCCGCGCCGACGTCCGCGCCCGGGTGGGGAGTAATGGTATCGAGTCGCAGGAGGAGGGCGAGTGACAGTTTGGTGTGTAGGTTTGATTGTGTGGTGGGTGCGCGTGCGGGGCATCAGGGAAGTCCGTACGGGAAGATGATAGGGCGGAGAAGTCGCGGGGCATATGACAGACGGTATCATAGACGCGGTGGGCGGGAATGGGTAGGTGTGAACGGCGCGGGGGGAACGTGTGCGTGAGGGGGCCAAGGGGGCATCCCGGGGTGGCACGCGCGGCAGACGCGCCGGTCGCAGTGGCGGAAGCTTGACGGCGGGGATGGTCCCCAGATCATAGGGAAGAAGCAAGCCTGCAATCGCCGACCGACCGGTCATCGCGAGGGCGTGCTGTGGCCACCGTGCCCGCGCGGCGCGTGCAGCGTTTGCCAGTACTCGCCGAGCTGCGAGACAAAGCCCGGATTCGGCTGTGCGCACGGACGTTTCGAGCGGACGAGCTGCAGCGCTTGCTCGGGCGTGCACCCGTACTGGGCGAGCACAAACGCGGCGGCGATGCTCGAGCTGCGGCTCACGCCCTGCACGCAGTGCACGAGCACGCGCGCGCCGGGGTCGCGCAGTGCCGCAGCGATCCACGCAGTGGCGCGCGGCAGGAACGCGGCGAGCTCCGAGAACGGGGAGTCCTGCAGGGGGAGCTGGAATCGCTGCAGTGTTTGGTGTGGCGGGAGGTGCGGGAGCGCGGAGGGGGGCGGGAGCGCGACGTGCCCGGGCATGGCACTGAGGACATGGGTTATACCGAGTGTTGCGAGCACCTGTGGGCTCTCCGCGGCGGCGAGGTCTCCGACATACAAGCGGGGGATGATCTCCGAGGGGGGTAGTGTTTGGAGCTGGGCGGGTGTGGGCGCATAGCGCGAGGGCGCGCGGTGGGACGTGGAGGGGCATACGATGGGTGACAGAGGAGGCATGAGCAATATCTGGTGGCGAAGACGGGGTTAGGTGGGAGGGGCGGAAGAAGGTAAGCAGGCATGCGCACCATATAGAATAACTTATATGAACCAAGGGGCGTGGGCGTGGGGGAAGGGTGTGGCTCTTGTCCCGGACCAAGCGTGGGGTGAATGGAAAACAAAGAATCAGGCGCAAGGAAGGGACAGGAACATAGAAAAAGGGAGCTTGGCGAGCTAGGGGAGCATGGAGGAGGAGGACTAAGTACTACTCGCAGACGGCGGCCGCCCGGAAGAGGCGGAGATTGGCGGGAGGGGACGGGGTCTGGCCAGTGTCGGGGCTGTCAGAGCAAGTGTCTGTCGCTGTCTGCGCCGAACATGCGCAGGGGCCGACTCGTTTTGACCGTCTCTGACAGCCGCCACTGCCCCGCGCTTCCCCCAGCTCGAGGCGGAGTGCCCAGTGCCCCCGCTGGCGTCTCCGCAGCGCACCGCCTTCGTGCCTGGTCTGCGTCGCCCCATCCGTACCCCCGACGCCCACCATCACTGATGCGCATTTGCGTTCTTTGCGAGACATCCCGACGCCGCACGCCCCCTGGTCCATCAGAATATGTATCTCATCATCGTAGCGTACTGCACACTCGGTATGTACATGCGGGAGGTCGAAGCGAACAAGAGCGGAATATCGCCACCGATCCATCGTACGGAGCTTTACAACAACAAAGACGGTCACAGCTAGCAAGCTAATATCTTGGTGTCGGCGGCGGGCAGTGGATGGCGCGGTGGCGAAGGGCGAGTGAGGGGCGGTAGGACGATGAGTACGATCGATGCAATGAGGAGATGGTGGAGAGACGAGGCAAGACTGTGCGCTTTTGATCCGCAGGTGAGATCAGGGTGACGATGATGGCGAGTGTGCGATGGTACAGACAGGAGGAGACAGGCGAATAAAAATCATCTAAATCAGGTCGCTGCAGAGGGTATCATTGCGTCAGTATCTCGTTTGAGCAGAAGTGATCGACCGGCACATACGCGACGTTAAGAGGCATTTCATCAATCTGGGTGTTGTAGAATTCTGTGCCAGGGTCGTCAGTTTCATTGCCTGCGCCTTAAATACCCGTGCAGTCAACTTACGTTCGATATCACGCAGCATCCGTACATCCTCCGTGGTGACGAAGTTGATGGCGACACCCTTCCGTCCGAAACGACCGCCACGACCGATACGATGAATGTAGTTCTCGCGGTTGGTGGGAAGGTCGTAGTTGATGACCAGGGACACCTGCTGCACGTCGATACCACGCGCGAGCAGATCCGTGGTGATCAGCACACGCGAAGAGCCAGAACGGAACTCCTTCATCAGGAGCTCGCGCTGCTTCTGGTCCATGTCGCCGTGCTTCACACGTAACGTCAGCCCGTGCTTCTCTCGCTTATGATGGAAAAGCATAAAACTCACCATGGCAGACACGGTAAACTCCCGCGAGTGCATCTTCTCCGTGAGCCAGTCGACCTTTCTCCTCGTGTTGCAGAAGATGACGGCCTGGGTAATCGTGACGGTCTCGTAGAGATCGCACAGCGTGTCCAACTTCCACTCCTCCTTCTCGACGGCGATGTAGAACTGCTTGATACCCTCAAGGGTCAACTCGTCACGCTTGACGAGGATGCGGATGGGGTCACGCATGAACTTCTTGGTGACCTCCAACACGTCAGCGGGCATGGTGGCCGACAGGAGGACGACCTGGGTATCCTGAGGGAGGAGCTGGAACACCTCGTAGATCTGGTCCTTGAAACCGCGAGACAACATCTCGTCGGCCTCGTCAAGACAGAAGATCTTGATGTTGTCGGTGCGCAGCGCACGACGGTTGATCATGTCGAACACACGGCCGGGGGTACCGACGACGACCTGGACGCCCTCCTGGAGCTTGGCCATGTCCTCACGAACGTTCGTGCCGCCGACGCAAGCGTGGCACTCGATCTGCATGTAGTCGCCGAGGGCGATGACGACCTTTTGGATCTGCTGCGCGAGCTCACGGGTAGGCGCAAGGATGAGCGCCTGGGTGCCCTTGATGTTCGGGTCGAGCTTTTGGAGGATGGAAATCGAGAACGTCGCGGTCTTTCCGGTACCGGACTGGGCCTGCGCGATGACGTCGTGGCCCTTGATGACGGGGACAATGGCGCGCTGCTGGATAGCAGAGGGGCGCTCGAAACTGGGCGGGTTGTAAAGATCAAGGCGGGCATGCGGGGGGCGCTGCACTCACCCGTAGGCGTAGATACCACGGAGCAGCTCGGGCTTCAGCTCCATGTTGTCGAAGCTACACATCGTCCTGCATCAGCAGCTGCACTCGCATACAACCATTGCAAACTAAACTCACTTGTCGACGATCTGGTCCCAGTTGGACTCGATCTCATTCTCCTGGAGGTCCTGGAGGGATCCTTCGCTGTAGCAAAGTGATGATTCAGCTCCTCCTCTTCATCGAAACCCTCTGGTAAAATTCTACTAACGTAGCCATGTTGGAAATAGTCGGTTTTGGGGTCTTCCTGTCGTAAAAAGTCGACGAGTGGGTCGACTGAGGTGGTGGGGGTCGTTGAAGAGTGGATCGAGTGGTGGGGGTCGGAGACCTTGATTGCAGCAAAATTTGCTGTGTCCGACTCGCTCTCTTCCTCGTCCGGGCGGTGCCGACAGATTCTGACTCCGACGGGCCGTCTTTCCCCAAGCAGCCGGATTATGTCAGCAATTCGGTCCTCGCGGTGTCACGCTCCTCATCGCTGTTCACGCCGAAGACTTGTTCTCGCTCACGCCGCCACAGTTGTAGTCGCCTCTTTTGTCGTGCTTCCCGCTTTCCACGATGGCTTCTGTTGCGACCGCGCCCGCGACGAATGGGATCCACACGAACGGCAAAATCAAGTCGAAGAACCAGCTTCGCCGGCTGAAAGCCAAGCAGAAGAAGGCAGAAGAGAAATCAGTGAAGGAGGTGCGCTTCGCATGCTCTTCTTGTACGCGGTGGCGGGACTAATGCACTCGTGCTGCAGGAGGTCAATGGAGACCACACTCAGGAACCCGAGGTGAAGATGGAGGTGGACGAGCCCCAGAATTTCGAGTACGTATCTGAGCCGTTGGATATCAAAGACCCTGCCCTCGAAGCATTCTCCGACGTCTTTGCACGCTTTAAGCCTCCACCGGAGTCTACTCTGGTACGTCCTTATGCCTCCTGTTCATGCACCGAATGGCGCTCATGCCCCTCACAGCAAACGCGAGATGGTGACCCGTCGAAAGGAGAGATCATCTACTCGGACGACGACATGGCATCCGAGGGCGACTCGGACTCGGAAGAGAAGAAGCCTCTGTCAAAGAAGAAGGCGCGAAAGATGAACAGGCTTACCGTCGCTGAGCTGAAGCAGCTCGTGAAGAAGCCTGAAGTCGTAGAGTGGACCGATGTTACTGCGTCCGACCCCCGCCTCCTTCTCCACCTCAAGAGTTACCGCAACACCGTCCCCATCCCCGCGCACTGGAGTGCAAAACGTGACTACCTGCAAGGCAAGCGTGGTATCGAAAAACCACCGTTCCAGCTCCCATCGTACATTGCGGATACGGGTATTGCGACAATGCGCGACGCGATCAAGGAGAAGGAGGCCAACATGACTTTGAAGGCGAAGACGCGTGAGCGTGTGCAGCCCAAGATGGGCAAGGTCGACATCGACTACCAAAAGCTCCACGACGCGTTCTTCAAGTTCATGACGAAGCCCAATGTCACTGGTTTCGGAGAGATGTGAGTTTGCTATGTATGAGCGCGTATAGCGGAAGTGAATTGACGGGATGTCGTGCAGGTACTACGAGGGCAAGGAGTTTGAGACGCAACTGAAGCACAAGCGTCCTGGTGAGCTCTCCCCTGAGCTCGTAGAAGCACTCTCCATCCCGCCACTTGCTCCGCCACCATGGTTGATCAGCATGCAGCGGTTTGGACCCCCACCAAGTTACCCGACGCTTCGGATACCTGGACTCAACGCTCCTATACCTGAGGGGTAAGTCTTGAACTTCCAACATCTCACCACGCGAAGCCTGACTTGTATGTTCCAGGGCTCAGTGGGGCTTCCATCCTGGTGGATGGGGCAAGCCTCCCCTCGATGAGTACAATCGACCACTGTACGGTGATGTCTTCGGTGTACTGCCCAAGAACACTGATGCGGATGTGAGTTGCTCAGATTGAAGCATGCCGCATCAAAGCTAACGATTTCTTACAGATGGGTGAGCCTGTTGACCGCACCCTGTGGGGTGAACTCGAGCCCGAGGAGGAAGAGGAGGAAGAATCGGAGGAGGAGAGCGAAGAGGAAGAGGAGGAAGAGGAACAGCAGGACACACCAGCAGGCGGCATTCAGACACCGTCGGGTATGGAGACACCATCTGGCATGGCCAGTGTCGTTTCAACAGTGGCCGGCGGACTGGAGACGCCAGACTTCCTGGAGCTGCGCAAGAGCTCCGCACGGGCACCCTCAGAAGCGACGGACAGCGGGCCAAGATCACTGTATCAAGTCGTTCCAGAAAAGCAGACGTCGGTGCGGGGCCTCATGGGCAGCGAGCGTGGGTACGACGTCAGTGCTGTTGCTGGGAATGGCGCTATTCCCGTTCTCGGGGACGAGCGGGGTACTAAGGTCAGTACAGTCAACCAATTCATTCATGTGTGTCCCATTGTGTCTAACGTTCCTACCTATCAGCGGAGGCACAACGGTGTGGACGTCTCGATCGACGCCGCGGAGCTGGATGGCATGTCGACGGAGGATCTGCGCCGGAAGTACGACCAACATGCGCGCGGCAACGCCGGCGTTCCCGGTCAGAGAACGGAGGACTTCTCGGACATGATTGGGAAGGAGATGTCCAAGAGAAAGCAGAAAGCAGAAACCGACAGGGAGCGTCGGAAAGAGAAGGACTTCAAGTTCTGATCTCGCTTGCTTCTCGTCCTGTTTCTTATGTTTTTCTGCTTCGTCCTGCGCTGTGTGTGCTATTAGTCGTATTGTACTTCTGTGAATCTAGTCGGCTTTGGGAATTCTTGTGCACATCTTCCAGTTCCACGTCGTCGCAATATAAGAGTGGCTGGAGTCAACCGACTGGAGAGGGGCTAGAAGTGGACATAGCCGTCATGGCCATGACTCAATCAATTTGAAGCTCTGACTCGGACTCACGAAAAGCTCGCGCTCTTATACGCATCCTCCATGCAACCCCGCGTCTGGTGATATACACCGTTTCCCCTACCACCCACCCCCTCTCATTTACGACCAGCCATGCCGATGCTGTGAGTTCTGTTCGCAGGCCCTGCAGCCGAACCTGCCAGTGATCGCGGCTACTGACCGCCACTCTTTCGCTTCCCATGCAGCGCGGATCCCTCGATCAAGTACAAACCGTACACCCCGCTCGACCTCCCCAACCGCCAATGGCCTGGAAAGGTTAACCGTGCGCCGCCCATCTGGCTGTCCACCGACCTGCGCGATGGGAACCAGGCCCTCGCGAACCCCATGACGGTCGCCCAAAAAACGGTCTTCTTTGACACCCTCATCAAGTGCGGCTTCAAGGAGATCGAGATTGCATATCCTGCTGCGAGCGATACGGACTTCAATTTCGTGCGCGGACTGATCGAGCAGGGCAAGGTGCCGGATGATGTCTGGATCCAGGTTAGTCCTCAAATCCATTTTGGTTGCGGGCGTCATTGGCAGGAAGGGGATGCACGATGCAGCGAGAGAGCGTATGGGGTTGTACCATCTGCTTCAGCGCAGACGGTATCTGCGTTTTGCTTCGCGAAACACTGCGGGCTGACCCGTACCCCGCACTACTGCATCCGCCGCAATTTACAAGGCTTGGGTGGTTCTAGTCGCTTCTTCCCTCTGATTAATGTGTTCGGACGCCACCTCTACCTCTCGAAATCATTGTAATGGACACTGAAAGAATGTTGAGCTCAGGTCCTCACCCCCGCACGAGAAGACCTCATCAAGCGCACCGTAGATGCCGTCGCAGGCTGCAAGCGGGCAATCATCCACATGTACAACGCGACATGTTGCACCTTCCGCGAAGTCGTCTTCCGCAACTCCAAGGAGGAAACCGTCAGACTGGCCGCCAAGCACACCGAGATCGTCAGGAAACTTACGGAGGAGTGCACAGCCAAGTATGGCACTCAGTTCCGCTACGAGTACAGTCCAGAGACGTTCTCCCAAACAGAGCCCGCGTTTGCGCTCGAGGTCTGCGAGGCCGTCAAGAAGGCGTGGGGCAAAGCGGGACTGGGCGATGAACGGATAATCTTCAACCTGCCTGCGACGGTCGAGATTGGGCCGCCCAACCACTACGCGGATCTGGTACGTTACCATCTATCAGGTTTCACGAAAGAAGTTGCTGACCATAACACCATAGGTCGAACACTTCTGCAGTAGCATTTCCGAACGGGAGAAGATTGTCATCAGTCTACACCCTCACAACGATCGCGGTAAGGGACCATCTTGGTTATTCTCGACATCGTTATCTGAACAGTTTTGCTAGGTACCAGTATCGCCGCAGCGGAGTTTGGCATCCTCGCCGGTGCAGACCGAGTCGAAGGCTGTCTGTTCGGCAATGGCGAGCGCACTGGCAACGTGGATCTCGTCAACCTCGCGCTGAACCTGTACACGCAAGGCGTCCACCCTAACGTCGACTTCAGCGACATCCAAGCCGTCATTGACGTCGTCACCGCCTGCAATGACCTCCCTGTCCACCCACGCCATCCCTACGCAGGCGAGCTCGTCTTCACCGCGTTCTCAGGATCTCACCAGGATGCCATCAAGAAGGGCTTCGAGGCGCAGCGCGTTCGTCACCAGAAAGCGGCGCGCGACGGCGAGATGCAGTACTGGGACATCCCCTATCTTCCCATCGACCCCGCAGACCTCGGGTGCAACTACGAGGCCGTCATCCGTGTCAACGCACAGTCAGGCAAGGGTGGCATCGCCTACCTGGTGCAGCATCACCTCGGCCTCGACATGCCGCGCAAGATGCAGGTCGCGTTCTACCAGGTCATTCAAGACATCGCAGATCGCGAGGCACGCGAGATGACCGTCGAGGACATCACCACCGCATTCCGGAACACGTACCACTTTGGCGGCTCGGCCTACGAGGGCAGGCTGGTTCTCAAGTCATACAGGATCTCTTCAGAGCCTACACCAGATAGCCTCAGCGACGAAGCTGCCGACGAGCGGAGACAGTTTGACGGGACTGTTTCCGTTGACGGTGTCCTCCGCGTCATCCGTGGTGACGGTAACGGTCCCTTGTCTGCACTGCTGGACGCCCTCCGGACACACCTGGACATCGACCTGACGCTCCGCGAATACTCCGAACACACCATTGGCTCCGACCAGAGCGCCAAGGCCGCGTCCTATGTCGAGATCGTTCCCCAGGGACCAGATGTCAAGCAGACCCGCCAATCCGCCGAATCATGGTGGGGTGTTGGCGTCGACGCCGACATCGCGGGCTCCGGTCTGCGCGCAGTCCTCAGCGCAGCGAACAGCGCCATCGGCGACCGCCAGTTGCCCGAGCTCAAGCTCAGCGTCGGGTTCAACGCGAAGACGGGCCAGGCGGACGTCGCGTCCGCGATCCTCAACTCGCTGCAGCTCGAACTCCCGCGCCGCCTGCAGGCGTCGTTCTTCGAGGTTGTGCAGCGTGCCGCGCGCGACCATGGCGGCGAGATCTCGTACGAGGACCTCGTGGAGCTCTTCCGCGAGACGTACGGGTACTACGAGGAGGAGGGCCGCTTCGTGGTCAAGAGCTTCAAGCTCGAGCATCTCCCCGAGAGTGGGCGCGCGCGCCTGTCCGGGAACTTCATCCTCAACGGCAAGCCCGTCGCGCTCGAGGGCGAGGGCAACGGCCCGCTGTCCGCCACGGTCGAGGCTGTCAACCGTGGGCTCGACGGGAAGGTGTCGATCCGCGAGTACGCGGAGCACTCGATCGGCGAGGGCTCGGAGGTCAAGGCGGCGTCGTACGTCGAGATCGCGTACGAGGGCCCGGGCGGGAGCCCGAAGTGGGCGATGTGGGGCGTCGCGATCGACCACGACATCACCGCGTCAGGGTTGAAGGCCGTCCTGGCTGCCACCCGCGCAGTCGAAAATGCAGACAGGGCGGCGCAGGCCGCAGCTGAGCAGAAGTAAAACGACGCTGACAGAGAGAGAAGGAATGTATACTGTATCTTTACACCATGTGTCCAAACTAAAAACATCGCCCGTCGCCTAAGGCGTGATTGTACACCGTGCATCGTACCAACCACATCACGACCTCGCTGCCACTATTTCCACGGAGTCAGGTACGTCGGAGGGCTGTTTCCTTGCTGGCTGAGATGTGCGTATTCTTCTGACGGGTCCTCCCAATCGCCTGGTCGGCCCTCGACTTGTGCGCCCCATTCCTCTCGTGCTTGTTGCGTCCATCGTTTGCTCACTGGCCCTCGACCTTTCGCAGGTGGTACGATGTATAGGGGCACTGCAGCCTGTGCTTGGGACCGCCACAGGGATGTCACGAAGCGAAGGTAGTTCATGAGCGGAGTCCCACACCAGCCCAGACTTGGCGGCGCTTCTGGCTGGATGACGACCTGTTGCAGATACTTGAACGGCAGTCGACCCGCGTCCGTAAGGCCAGAGGACGGATCGCCTATAGAATTAATGCACTGATCAGCAAGTCCGGCGACAAGCACAACCACCATCAAGCGGGGACCCACCCACGTATACGGTTTTGATTGGGTCCATATACGGACTCGCCAGTTCGGATATACGAAGGTGCGACACGCGAGGCGCGTGCTTCGTCCACTTGCTAAGGTCCATCATCGCTCTCCCGGGATCCCCGCCATGCTCCAGCTGCACCCAGGGCGCCTCCACGATGAGATGTAGACGCCTCACCACGGGGAAGAGTGGATGGCTACCAGTGCCGTCGGCGGAGTCGATGAGACGCCTCGCCCCGTCGATGACGGTGAGCTCCCGCAGACGTGGGAATGTCACATCGGCCGGCAGATCCTCTTCCCCCTGCAGAAAGGTGAGGGTTTCGAGGTCGGCCGCTACGATGCGGACGAGTGTGTCGACCAGGCTGAGAGAATGGTCCCGATCCTCCATCCGGATTGGCTGACATAGGTGCGAATGGGCGGCCTTCGCATGATTATTGTATTTGGTCCAGATGAGAGGCTGTTCCGGAGAAGAGGGTGGGTCGAGTGCAGTAAGCTCATTCATCCTCTCCTCCATCCCCGCGGTCACGATGAAGAGGTGACGGACTCTGGGTGCGGTCCCGCATGGTCCGAGCGCGACTCGTTCCTCTTGGAGTCGACTGACGAGAAGCTGAAGCTTACGCGGGGATCCACTCAGCGCGACGGAGTAGAAGCGGAGCGGACGCGAGACTTCGCGGATGTGTTTGGACACGAGTGAAAGCGCACAACTCGTCTGTCCGCCGTCGGTGCATGCAGAGGTGAAGATCGTGAGCAGGAGCTCAGCCGGGAGATTCTTCATGGCTGTGTTTGGACTTGAGAGGCTTGAAGGCTTGCTAAGTGACGAGCGGAGGTCAGAGAAAGACGTATCTTTGCCGCGGACATGGCCGCTGTCATGGTACTTATAGTTGCACAGTAGCCTGAGACACGAGACGGCGCCCGGCCGTTCCGACATCGTGAAATCATTACTGCGCTCGTGCTGCACATGACCAGGATGACCGCGCCAGGATTATGCAAAGTCTATAAGAAGCACCTAGACGGACATGGAAATACAGGCAACACCCTCTTAACCCATACTTCTCGGCATGGCCCCCAAGCCTCCGTTTCCGCAGAACTTGTGCTAAAAGTTGTACCCTATGACGCGCTATGACTCGCTGCACGTACCCTGTGGCATCCGAAAGGCATGGGGCTTTCGAGGGACGAGAGATCAGAGAAACAAGCCCTTAGCCGAGGTATGGGTTATGAGGGTTTCGCCCGTAAGCAGCGTGCGCACTGCCTACGAAATGTCCATGATTTCGGTATCACTGCTAGTTGTAGCCCGGCATGGATGAAACGGACCTGTGAGTGGCAGCAAGAATCTAATTCGAACAGATTCGATCGAGGAGAGACCGCCGTTAGATTGATCGCCTATCCATGTTCTGCTCCTCGCTGTAACTTGAGCCATACTGAAAAGCCATGTATTGCGAGGCACTATTATCGCCGGGGAGTCCTGCAACTACACATTTGAACGCATAGGCTGAACATCCAGTAGAGATAGCTCGGCAATGATGACCAGTGTATTCGTGCAGAATGCTTAGGACGGCTTCGCCGCAAATAGAGAGCATGATAATTGGGTACTGGTCGATACAGTACTTGGTACATGAAATTGGCGGTAAGTCATAGAAGATGTAGGTCTCATCGATTATACTTCCATTAAACGCGATTTCAAGAATTGGCGCAAAGGTGCGTAATAGTCGCGCTCGTCACTATAACTTCTGGGTTCTATCGCAACGCATTCAGTATCTTGCAAGCACTCCGCTAATTTCTCACTCACCATCTCTTGGTAACGAAAAGAAGAGGCCCCTGCCATGATATCTAGGACTCGGCATCCATGGAGAAGGCCGCGTATTCCGGTTGTAAAACGGCGGTGGGTCTACCAGCACACCTTGAAGGAAATCCGGAATCGTCTCGCCTGGATATTTGGCACGCAAAAGCCGTTCATCGATCGTCCACTGGGAGCCCGCCCCGCCTGTGCAGTTCGTATCCTCCTCTGTCCAAGGGCCCACCGATGGGATGATGTATGTCGGGACGACGGCGTGGTCGTGTACCCTCCACATATACTCGAACACTGCGCGGTGTCTCTGTGTCGTCCAACGCCATGTCACACGATAAATCCAGTGTGGGGGCGCCCTATAACCCGCCGCCTTCATAACCAGTACTTTCAAATGCGAGAAGGGCAGCTTTGTGGAGGACTCTGCATCCGTTGGGGAGTGGTGCGCTCCTAGTAGGTCCGAGTTCATTCAGACTCAACACTGACCGATATGACATGAGTTGCAGACCTACCATCACATTGTTCGATGTTCGCTAAGCCGTGCGGTGCTTCTAGGCTCCTGGGAGTCCAAGGACGTGCACCTGGATGAAGACAGCGATCAGCTGAAGCCGAACGATCATAACACCCCTGAACAGGAAGTCTTACCATTGAACTGTGCCAAAATGTCTGCATCCGTATTTTCAACGATTTGCGACACGTAGAGGTGCGTCACATTAGGTGCGTGATGTGCCCACCCCTCCACATCCAAGCCGGACTCTCCTTGCACATAGTGCAGTCGCTCCAGCACGGGATAGAGCCTTGCCCCGCCGACATCTTTCGCGACAGAACTGAAGTGCTCTGGGCCCGCAACACAATACAGCTCGCGCAAAGCGGGGAATACCACCGCCGGCACGAGCCGCGTTAAACAGCACCCGAAGACTACCAGTGTTAAGTGCGGCGATGCGGAGTATTGGAGACAGTTGTGCGAACCAAACGTCGATTAGACGAGTGTTGCGAACGGTGTATCGTCCCGGTATACTCAGGTTCTTCCATAGCAGTCCCATGCCGAGTAGACGGATGTGGCGCACTTTGGGCGCGTGTATGGGGCCGGGAAGGGCGTGTTCTTACTCCAGAGCGGCCAGGAGTGGCGTAATACGGAGGGCGTCGGGCCCAAGGCGGATGGAGTGAAAACGTAGGGGACGTGCGACAGTGTTGAATTGCTTGCAGACGAGGGATGGCGAGCGTGTCGTGGCCTGCCCGCCGTCCGTGCAAGCAAGAGTAAAGATATCGATCAGCAGCTCGACTGCGAATTGATCCATGTCGATGAGCGTCCTATGAGTAGCTGTCGTTCCTGCGAAGGGGGTTGAGGTGGTAGTGGTGATGGTGGTTGGGATTAGAAGAGGTGCTGCAGGTGGCTAAGATTTATAGGTCCGGCGACTGAGCGCCCAAGACGTCGTCCATGTACGCTGATGCGCCATTGTTCTTCACGTCCAAGCGAACTTCTCTTTGGGGAATTCTGTAAATGAAATTTCCTAGCTTTTCAGCCGCTAGATATGCCTTTAGGTCCGAGCCGGCCCTCGCGCCGTCCGGGGAACCCCTTGGCTAAGTCACCATGGCGCCCGACTATTCTACGGTCGCGATCCGTGGATCGTCCCTCTCGCGCGGGACCACCGTGCAGTAGAAAGTGCACAGTATTTGAAGTTTTGTCGACGAGTATATATCTTGGAGTACATGCCATAAATACACTGCCTTGCCAGTGTGCGCGGTGAGATGGGTTCGCAGCGCAACAATGGAGGACTCACCTGCATTCCCACCCAATTCGTATCAACCATGTACACCCAGTCCCCCGTGGCGTACAGCCGGCCACCACGGGGCCAGGTAACCCGGCGTATCCCCGACCTTGTATGCGCCACGCGCGTATTCCTCCTCGACGCCCCAGAAGCCCACCCCGCCCTGCATGCGGTCCTCCCATGCCTCTCGGGCAGCGTCCCCGTACCCCGCAAACCCCGCACCCGACATGCTCCCCACCATCTTATCCTTTCCCGGGGGAAAGATATACACCGGAACTGTCGCCTCGGCTAGCGACTCCCAGAGCGCGGCAACCATGCGCTCGTACCGCAGGCGCGGCGTCCCGTGGCAGTACCGTACCGCAGGTGGTGGAGAGAGGTAGATGATCAGTGTTTGCAGCTCTTCGAAGGGTTGTTCTGCAGGTCCAGCCGCAGGGTCGCATGCATCAAGATCCAGCCACGAGCTCGTTAGATAGCTGCGCAACCGTAATTGGGAGAGTAAAAAGACAAACCAAGGAGGAGTTTGAAGTCTGGTACAGGTTCTCTATAGGTCACACTAGGGACCAAGATATGCGTGAGGCCCGGGGCGTGATACGCCCAGTCAGAACCCGTGTGTTCTTGAACGATCGACCGCAGATGCAGCCGCCTGAGCGAGGGATACGCCGGCTGTGTCGAAGGTGATGTGGGGTCGCTCGACTTGATATACAACAGCGAACTCCCAAGCGTGAGCTCACGCAGTACAGGGAACATGATCCCCGCATCCAACGGCTCTACGTCGTGCGCGATATACCAAGGGAGGAAGACGAGCGTCTCGAGCGTCGGCGCGATTGCGCGCAGCAAAGCAGAGATGAGCTCCGTGTACTCGAGGCGTGTACGAGGCGGCGCGGCTTCGTCCCCGTTCTCGCGATCCTGTCCGTGAGCGGTGTCGCCGGGGGTGGTCTCCCCGGACACGGACGTGGACGAAGCTTGATCCAACGGCGTATCATCCATGCGTTTTAGTTTGATGAACGCGTGCCGCACTGCCGAAGTCACTCCTAGCGCGGCGCGTTCTCGCTCGAACAGGACGAAGAACCGTTTGAGTTGGACCGGTGCGCCCGTGAGGGCGACAGAGTGGAAACGCAGTGGCCTGGAGACCTCGCGGAAGTGCTTGCACACCAGAGCGAGCGAGCATCCTGTGCGGCCCCCATCCGTGCACGCGAGGGCAAAGATAGCCATGAGCAGCTCGACGGCGAGGTTCTCCATGTTGCGCGCTGTAACTGGGCACGGGTGAGTTGATGGTGGTCGTAGATCAACCTCGTACCTTACAAGGCGCCCATTCGAGATGCGTCAATCAACGATAACGTTAGTGTGAATCGAAGCATGCACTGCGCAAGTAGTGACGGGATTTGAACGTCACCCGGTTGCCAAACGAGTGTCCATGAGTGTCCTGTACAGTCCAAAGCAGATAACAGCTCTAAAAAAAGCCAATGATGTGAGGGGTATATGAGCGTGCATATGTACAAGCGTTAAATTCAGCACATCCTCTCCTCGAGTAGACATCAATCCTTGAGGTCAACGATGATAGGCAGCGGCGTAACCGGCATCGCCGCATTAACACAAACCCGGCCGTCCGGATTCTGCTCGCTCTGACCGACGATTGCGACGCCATGGGCTTCGTGTATGTGCCCACAGAGGTGTAGCCTGCAGCTCTTCAGGTCGTCGTGCGCGAGGCGTTCTGCCAGCTTGGGGCAGCCCGCGTGTTTGCCGCGCTTGGTCACGTCGCAGACGCCATGGGAAGGCGTGTGGGTCATGAGGATGTCGACTGAGGGCGGTATGCGGGCGTAGATGGCCTGAGCGTCCTCGGCGACGTACTGGAAGGCGCCGATGGAATAGAACGGAGCAGCCTGTACAGGAACCGAGTGAGTCCTGACTCTGAGCGCTGAGATCACGAGGTCAGAGAGGGCGCGTACAGGTGAGCCGTAGATTGTATATGTCTTGCCACTCTTGGCAGTATATGTGGCGGTATTGTGTTCGAGGTAATGCATCCCCGCCTTGCGGTAAGGATAACTGTGAACCAACTTGCGCGCAACCGCGATGTCCTAGAACGCAATGAGATGCGAGCTTCTCAGGCGGTAAAAACACCCGGCACTGACCTTGCTTCGCAAGTCATACGGTTGGTATGTGCTCAAGGAACCGCCGTCTTCGTACTGCTTATCTAAACACAACTGCATTTGCCATTGAGAAATGGGTTTTGAGATTGAACAGGGGAACATACGTCGTGGTTGCCTGCCATGAAACTTTCGACTGTATCAGCATCATTGTGGCCAAGCAAAGAAGCAGAGTGATCACTGACTACTTGGCGGGATGAGGAAGTCCCTTGAGCCAGTTTAGGGTGCCCTCAAGATCCTTCAGCGTGCCATGCCTGCAGAGGTCGCCAGCATGAAGCAGCACATCGCCAGGAGGGACATGGAACACGTGCGAGTGGGTGTCTGAGATACAGACGAAGCGGGTCCAGCCCTTCCCAGGGTGCTTTGGAACACGGGTAAGGTCATACTTTTCGTGGACCACCGCCCTGCCCGTGATAGGAGCAGGCGTAGGTTCGTTGAGCAGATCGGCGACTAGAGCAGAGTCCATTGTGGCGCTTGCAGAACTTTACGGCTGCATTTTGTACAAGAATAGGCGAGGGGGCTATGCAAGCTGTCAATAAGGATACCTGGCTTACGAGTGGGCGGTGCACATCGCAATACACCGTATCTGTCCGTTCCGAGAGACAGAGAGAGGGTGCACACGACGGACACATGGCGGGCGACAGCGTAGGCGGTGTCGTCGGTCCGCGTGCCTCATCCGTTTACGGGACAGCGAGACTCCGAACACCGCAGTACTTACATCCAGATCTCGATCGATCGACTGGGCCAGGACTCGAGAGTCATCTCGTGCAGTCGCTGCAAATTCTGCACGCGAGCCTCTTTCCTCATCACCACCATGTCTGGCGTCCTCACGCTCACGCCGGCCGCATCGCCCTTCCCATGGGCAGCGGCCGCCATCTCCACATATACGAACAAGGCTACATTGAACTTTGACACCGCCGCCAAGGGTGTCACCCTCGAAATTGACGGATCCCAGATCACCGCAGAGGATGAGATTGTGCAAGCCCTAGCCAAGGCTGGCGGCCTTGCCGGTGACAGTGCAAAAGTGCGCTTACAGTATTGGCATACAGCTCAGCTTACCGATGCATACAATCCAGACTGCCGCGTTTTTTGCTTTGGCAAAGACGCTCCCTACAGTGACCGCATTCCCAGAGATCACTGCCGCACTCGACTCACTCGATGACCATCTCGCTTATCGCACATTCCTTGTTGGGCACGATATCACCGCCGCCGAATGGATCGTCTGGGGCGCGCTGAAAGGTCTCGCCGTACCCCAAAGGACTGCTAGTTCTTCTAACTTATATTCGCGTTAGGAAGTGTAAAGATCGTTGGGTTGCTCAAGAACCACAAACATCCCCATCTTCTCCGCTGGTTCAACCACCTCGAGTCACTCGAGTCCACACAGCTAGCGATCGCTGGTCTGACCGGTGCGTCCGAAATGCATAAAGGGCGCGCACCCATGGCTCATAATGAGCTATCTAGAGGCCAAGTCTGCAAAGGCTCGTAACAACAAGACTGCCGCATCGTTTGCACTTGGTCTGCAAGATGCGAAGGAGGGCCAGGTCGTTACGCGTTTCCCTCCCGAGCCTTCCGGCTACTTGCACATCGGACACGCTAAGGCTGCCATGTTGAATCAATACTTCGCAAAAATGTACAAGGGCAAGATGATCATTCGTTTCGACGACACGAACCCCAGCAAAGAGAGGGTGAGCGCCGATGCATCATATATGCTATATACATCTGCTCATGCTCGGCACACAGACCGAGTTCGAGGAGACCATTCTCGAGGATCTCGCTCTTCTCGACGTTCACGGCGACAGGATCACACACACGTCCGACTACTTCAAAGAGCTGTACGAGTATGCACTCCAGGCCATCAAGACCGGCAAGGCATATGCGGACGACACCGAGCAAGAGCAGATGCGCAAGGAGCGCTGGGACGGTATCGCGTCCAAGCATCGCGACGACAGCATCGAGGACAACCTCAAGCATTTCGCCGAGATGACCACCGGTTCTGCCGAGGGCATCCGGTGGTGCTTGCGCGCGAAGATGAGCGTTGACAACCCGAACAAGGCTCTGCGTGACCCTGTTATCTTCCGCACAAACCTGCTCCCTCATCATCGCACTGGGTAGGGGACAATATCGAGACCTTGTGATGTAGCGTGCTGACACGACTGTTCTCACTAGCGACAAGTGGAAGGTGTATCCGACGTACGACTTCGCCTGCCCCATCGTCGACTCGCTTGAGGGCGTAACACACGCTCTGCGTACGAACGAGTACCGCGACCGCAACCCCCAATACCACTGGATGATCGAGGCGCTCAACCTCCGCCCGGTCAACATCTGGGATTTCAGGTAACCACTCTTTTCAAGTCACTTCACAACCACACGCTCACGAGATGCTTGCAACAGTCGCCTGAACTTCATCTACACGCTCCTCTCCAAGCGCAAACTGCACTGGTTCGTAGACACCGGTCTCGTGCGCGGGTGGGACGACCCCCGCTTCCCCACTGTGCGCGGTATCCGCCGCCGCGGCCTCACCATCGAGGCCCTCCGCCAGTTCATGCTCGCGCAAGGCCCCTCGCAGGCGGTCGTCTCGCTCGAATGGGACTCGCTCTGGACCCTTAACAAGAAGGTCATCGACCCCGTCGCACCCCGCTTCTGGGCCTTGTCTGAGACTAACATGTACGTCTGCGTCTTCCTCTAATGGCCGAGCCGCCAGACTGACAGGAGTGTCCGAATAGCGTGCCTGTAACGGTCAAGGGCGGCCCTGAGACGGCGGAGGTGAAGAGCCTGCCGAAGCACAAGAAGAACCCCGAGGTCGGCGAGAAGCAGACGGTGTACTCGTCGCAGATCTTCGTCGAGCAGGAGGACGCGGTCTCGTTCGAGGACAACGAAGAGGTCACGCTCATGGACTGGGGCAACGCGATCGTGCGCTCCAAGACCGTCGACGCCTCGGGCGTCATCACCGGGCTCGAGCTCGAACTGCACCTCGCGGGTGACTTCCGCAAGACGAAGAAGAAGGTCACCTGGCTCGCGCAGCCGACGCCCGCCGCGCCGCTCGTCGACGTCACGCTGCTCGACTACGACTACCTCATCACGAAGAAGAAGCTCGAGGAGGCGGACGCGGTCAAGGACTTCGTCACGCCCGTCACCGAGTTCCGCGAGCTCGCGCGCGCGGACGCGAACGTGCGCAGCCTCGTGAAGAGCGACATCATCCAGTTCGAGCGCAAGGGGTACTACATCTTCGACGGCGTGAGCAAGGAGGATGGGCGGCTCGAGTTCATCCGTATTCCGGATGGGCGCGCCGCGAGCATCGCGAGCAAGGCCGCGCCACAGACCGGCGCGGCGACGCCCGTACCGAAGGGGGCGGCGACACCAGCGCAGACCCAGGAGGCGGGGGCGGACGGGCAGCGCGGGCAGCTGTCGGCGCTGGAGACGCCGGTGGACACGAAGATGTACAAGGTCGATGTGGTGTATGGGGAGGGGGAGGTCCCGACGCCGGCAGACACGAAGATGTACAAGGTGCAGAGCGTGTATGGCGTGAAGCCCGAGAGCGCGTAGGGGAGTGATTGGGGCCAGAAGGAAATCATAGTAATTGTACTGTAGAAATGCTCTGGGTGTATGTGATATCATTAGAATGTTCACCTTGTCAAAGGTCCTACATATGTCATGATTCAGTCTGGCGGCAGGGAGCGCATACGCACAGGACGATCGCCCAAACTGGGTACGTCGAGCCTCAGGGTACCGGTGTCAGGGGAAGTTTGTCGGGAGGCTAGATAGATCGAATAGCGGCATAAGATTTGGTGCGGCGTGTAACGATCGTATGGGGCAGGCTGTGTCCAAAGCATGATAGTAACCCGGGCAGGGGCGCTGTCAAGGTGACCGACGAGGCCGACTGCTGCATGCTTGAATATGCTTAGCGGGCTGGGAGACGCAGACATGTTGAACGCATCTTAGTTGAAGGATCGCGGTGTCATGCCGCCGCATGCCTTCTATATCTGGAGATGCTATGTATCAGCTAGAAGCCAGATAGGAGCGCGCGGTTGCGGCCTACTTACTGCATGGTTCGTAGTGCGGGAGCACTTGACGAAACGGCTTCTGGCTATGTTTGCGAGGATGGCAAGACAACAGCAGACACGCTTTCTTCGGACAACGCGGTGGGGCTGTACTCATTCCGTCGGTCCGTAGTTGTTCTGTGAGCGGTGATTCAGCGGAAGTTGATACCCCAGTAACCTTCTCAAAATTTTAACGGATGCAATGAACATGTCCTGACGCTGCGTGCACAGGTTAGAGCGAGCCGATCGAAAGAGGACGGCATCATGCCGTGTATGAGGAAGGTTCGCGGCATGCCACGACTTGGCGCGTCTTCTTCGACTGGCAGTGGATGCAATGTCCCGACGTCGGCAAATGTATCGAAAGAAAGCTAGGCCCTGGAGCGCGTCCTGCTGACAGTCAGTGACGAGATTCGCGATGGAAGTCATGATGGATGTTGCCCACGAACCATCGTGATTCGTCAGCATCTTCAGCGGTGATGTCGACGGAGAGAACATCGGTCGGAGGCCAGTCAATCTTTATGTGTCTGCTTCATTTGCATGACGAAGTGTAGAACTGGTGGAGTGGTGATCCTCATCATGGTCCGGAGAGAAGAAGGAGCACCGGGCGCAAACCCTCCCGGGTCGTTCCTTGGTGTCAACAGTGGCTGTGTCAGGAGCAGCGAGCCATGTAGAGCGCTGGTTACGTCCTCTCTCTGTTCGCAACTCTCACCATCTCTCGCAGCCAGTGCGAAATCTGTCTGTCTGTCGAGTACGACATGTTTCGGCTACATCTCTTGTGTATGTGGCTCGCACGTGAGACGCTGCTGACGCTCATAGCGACGATGTGCCCGCCGCTCGTGCGACCGTCAGTCCTCCCACCCTCTCAACTTTGATTGAGTGTCGGCTTCTATCTCCGCGTCGCCCAGGGCTCTCGCACAGTGTCGCTTCTTCGCAGATGGCCCTCATCAAGTGAGTGCTGCGATCCTGTGCGCCCACCTAACTGTGCTTCCGCCAACAGCGTGCATGACGATCGAGCTTACTTTGTCTGCGCATGACTGGTCCCGCCCGCCCCCAGCGCGCGATACGCAGTGTGAATGCAGCCCAGGCCGGTGGATCAAGCTGATCTTCATGGAGGCACAGCTCATTGCATCGTGATTGACCGCCCAGCCGCCGGCCGGCATATACTTAGGACATGGATCCCGCCTCAAAGCTACACGACCGCCCTCCTCATTGCATCCCCACTACACCCATCATGGATAAGCTAGCAGTCGAGCTACTCACCGAGATCTTCTTCTACGCCTGCAGCGATGGCGGCCAGACTGGCTGCGCGCTCGCGCTCGTCTCCAAGCGCATCCGCACTCTCTCGCGCCCCGCTCGTTTCTTCTCCGTCGCCCTCTTCAGCTCGCCCACGAAGATTGAGCAGTTCCTTCACGCCTACCAGCAGGAGCGCGCACGCACGACCGACATGCTCCCCCGCGTCCGCCACCTCTGGCTGTCCTACGACGAGAACGGCGAGGGCCACTCCGGGATGCCCACCGCCGCGGCGCCCGCCAAGCCCCCCGCCTCGCGCGCGGAGTTCCTCGCCGTGCTGCAGCGGCGCACGCAGAGCTGGCGCTCCGCGCAGGTCAACCTCGACGAGCAGTACAACCGCGTGATCCCGATGCTCATGCGCGAGGTCGCCCCCGATCTGCACTCGCTCGCGCTCAACCAGTCGCGCTGGCGGAGCACGGCCGCCGTGCGCTGTCGCTTCCCGCGTCTGCGCGAGCTGACGTGCATCGGGGGCGACCCGAGCTTCCTCCCGTTCGCCCTCGCGGACGACGAGAGCGCGCCGCTGTACCCCGCGCTCCGGCGCCTGCACCATATCCTCACGCCGAACTGCAAGGACGTGAACTTCTTGAACTGGGCTCGGCATGCGCCTGCGCTCACGCATCTGCGTGTCTCGCGCCTCGACTTCTGGCCGCGCACGACGGTAGAGACACTTGAACAGGTCATCAGTGAGTCGGAAACCATATGAAACTATCCTCAGATGCTCAATGCTTTGTTCCCTGCAGGCGACGCATCTTCGAACGAGTTCTTCCCAAACTTGCAGCAAGTGATCATCCTGCCCCACCCGCCCCCGCCTCCGGGCTCGAGCGCGTCCGAGGCGTGCTATCGCCAGTTCACGCTGTACCTGCACGACCTCCCCGAGCACGTCAAGGCGCCCCTAGAAGTCCTGCCTCCCATGATCAAGGCCCGCCCGCACCAGGGCCTCGACGCGCCCAAGGATTGTATCGTCAACTTGCGCAGGCTGTGGATCGCGCGGATCGACGGGCTGCCGGGATGCTGGGCGATCGGGCCGCCGCCAGCTTGACCCGAATAGGTATGAATTTCGAACATTGAAAGGAGGCTATTGTATCTTGTACACTCTTTGCACTTTGGACATTCCTGCACGTTCCGTCCCTGGACTATTCAATGGACAACTACACCACCCTCTTTTTGATCTGTATACTAGGCAGCTGGTACAATTATTATATTGACTCGGCCATCATATGCACACACAATGCGCTACAGAATATCAGCTCCATTCTAGTATCCTTATACATCCAAATTCTTGTGCCCGGGCATAGTCATACCGAACTCCCTCGCGCACCAACGTCACGTACGACACGACCGTCTCACATCCCGCATTCAAATCCTGTACACGATCTTCTCCGCGCTCACCTTCCCCTCGCGCATATACTGGAAGCCCTCCGGGATCGCAGCGAGCCCGCCCTCGATGTACTTGATCGGGAGCGGCCTGATCTGCCCCGCCTTCACCAGCCCGGGCACCTTCTTCAAGAAGTGCTCCATGTGCGCCCGGTCCTCCGGCCGCACAGGGTGGTCCGCATTCGGCCCAAAGCTGAACGCGCGCCCCAGGGCCCAGTACAGCAGCGTGTCTGTACGCGAGACATGTGTCATCAGTATGTACACTTTGAGTGATTCTCGTAGGAACTGAGAGGCAGGGAGACTTACAGATGCGCTCGACGTCCGTCCTGTCCGTCACGTCCGGCAGGATGTTGATGATGTGCACGACCTTCCCGCCCCCGGGCGCGATGACCGCCGTGCTCAGCGCCTGCGCATCGCGCGTGCCGATCGTGTCGAGCGCGGCGCGGATGTTGTCGCCCGTCGCGGCCTTGAGCTTCGCCGCCGCGTCGGTGTCGCGGTAGTCGAATACCGCGGAGGCGCCGAGCGTACGCAGGAGCTCGAAGTTGCGCGGGGAGGCGGTCGTGGCGACTTTGTAGCCCGAGAGCGCGCCGAGCTGGACCGCGAACTGGCCGACGGCGGCTGTACATAGGCGTATGTAAGTTCAACATGGGCGGTGAGGGGTAGGCGATTGATACTTACAGCTTCCGCCGTGGACGTACAACCATTCGTCCTTGGTAGTCTTCTCCGGAGGCTCAACCAAGGCAAGCCGAGTGGGGTGGAACAGCGCCTGTACCGCCGTCCAGAACCTAGCGATCACAAGTACACCCTCAGCACAATCATCTCTAGCAACCCACTAGGAGACTCGGACGCACGCGCATCCCATCGTCGCAGCCTCCTCATGCGAGAACGTGCCCTCGGGTACAGGCCACACGAGCGACGCAGGCGTGCGCACATACTCCGCGAACGCGCCGTAGTCCGCGAACGTCCCGCCCATGACGAACCCCGCGACCTGCGCGCCGACGCGCAGGTCCGGGTGCGCCGCGGCCGCGGCGGGCCCGATCTGCACTATGTGCCCGGAGAAGTCGCACCCGGACACTGTGCCGGGCTTCGCGCGGCCGGAGTCGATGACTGGGGGTGGGGTGAGTCAATTAGGATGGGGATAG